>JAWNOM010000368.1:600000-900247 GCA_035045965.1 Drosophila aldrichi | reverse complement strand
AAAGATACTTTTGTAATAAAATAATTACTTTATTTATTGTAGAACGAAATGGCGAAAACAAGTCGGAAAATAGACATTCTTTTGTAGAAAAACAATTTGAAATTTTTATATTATTAAGTACGAATATGTGTATTTAATATTTGCTGAAAAAAATTTTCTGGCTACGCGCCTGAATGTTGCAAAAATAAAACTTGAAACTTGAGTTAAGGCAGCTGCCTGACAAAAGCTGACTGCTACAAGACTCGATGTAAGGAACATCTATGCCAAAGACATCTTTAAAACTGCTGGAAGTATTTATCTTATTTGCTCGCTAAATAGACGTCCTAGCCTTATAATTGACTATGAATGTGTGCTCAATTCTTCCAATGAATGTCGCAAAAATAAAACTTGAAACTTGAGTTAAGGCAGCTGCCTGACAAAAGCTGACTGCTACAAGACTCGATGTAAGGAACATCTATGCCAAAGACATCTTTGAAACTGCTGGAAGTATTTATCTTATTTGCTCGCTAAATAGACGTCCTAGCCTTATAATTGACTATGAATGTGTGCTCAATTCTTCCAATGAAAGTCGCAAAAATAAAACTTGAAACTTGAGTTAAGGCAGCTGCCTGACAAAAGCTGACTGCTACAAGACTCGATGTAAGGAACATCTATGCCAAAGACATCTTTGAAACTGCTGGAAGTATTTATCTTATTTGCTCGCTAAATAGACGTCCTAGCCTTATAATTGACTATGAATGTGTGCTCAATTCTTCCAATGAAAGTCGCAAAAATAAAACTTGAAACTTGAGTTAAGGCAGCTGCCTGACAAAAGCTGACTGCTACAAGACTCGATGTAAGGAACATCTATGCCAAAGACATCTTTAAAACTGCTGGAAGTATTTATCTTATTTGCTCGCTAAATAGACGTCCTAGCCTTATAATTGACTATGAATGTGTGCTCAATTCTTCCAATGAATGTCGCAAAAATAAAACTTGAAACTTGAGTTAAGGCAGCTGCCTGACAAAAGCTGACTGCTACAAGACTCGATGTAAGGAACATCTATGCCAAAGACATCTTTGAAACTGCTGGAAGTATTTATCGTATTTGCTCGCTAAATAGACGTCCTAGCCTTATAATTGACTATGAATGTGTGCTCAATTCTTCCAATGAATGTTGCAAAAATAAAACTTGAAACTTGAGTTAAGGCAGCTGCCTGACAAAAGCTGACTGCTACAAGACTCGATGTAAGGAACATCTATGCCAAAGACATCTTTGAAACTGCTGGAAGTATTTATCTTATTTGCTCGCTAAATAGACGTCCTAGCCTTATAATTGACTATGAATGTGTGCTCAAATCTTCCAATGAATGTCGCAAAAATAAAACTTGAAACTTGAGTTAAGGCAGCTGCCTGACAAAAGCTGACTGCTACAAGACTCGATGTAAGGAACATCTATGCCAAAGACATCTTTGAAACTGCTGAAAGTATTTATCTTATTTGCTCGCTAAATAGACGTCCTAGCCTTATAATTGACTATGAATGTGTGCTCAATTCTTCCAATGAATGGCGCAAAAATAAAACTTGAAACTTGAGTTAAGGCAGCTGCCTGACAAAAGCTGACTGCTACAAGACTCGATGTAAGGAACATCTATGCCAAAGACATCTTTGAAACTGCTGGAAGTATTTATCTTATTTGCTCGCTAAATAGACGTCCTAGCCTTATAATTGACTATGAATGTGTGCTCAATGCTTCCAATGAAAGTCGCAAAAATAAAACTTGAAACTTGAGTTAAGGCAGCTGCCTGACAAAAGCTGACTGCTACAAGACTCGATGTAAGGAACATCTATGCCAAAGACATCTTTGAAACTGCTGGAAGTATTTATCTTATTTGCTCGCTAAATAGACGTCCTAGCCTTATAATTGACTATGAATGTGTGCTCAATTCTTCCAATGAATGTCGCAAAAATAAAACTTGAAACTTGAGTTAAGGCAGCTGCCTGACAAAAGCTGACTGCTACAAGACTCGATGTAAGGAACATCTATGCCAAAGACATCTTTGAAACTGCTGGAAGTATTTATCTTATTTGCTCGCTAAATAGACGTCCTAGCCTTATAATTGACTATGAATGTGTGCTCAATTCTTCCAATGAATGTTGCAAAAATAAAACTTGAAACTTGAGTTAAGGCAGCTGCCTGACAAAAGCTAACTGCTACAAGACTCGATGTAAGGAACATCTATGCCAAAGACATCTTTGAAACTGCTGGAAGTATTTATCTTATTTGCTCGCTAAATAGACGTCCTAGCCTTATAATTGACTATGAATGTGTGCTCAAATCTTCCAATGAATGTCACAAAAATAAAACTTGAAACTTGAGTTAAGGCAGCTGCCTGACAAAAGCTGACTGCTACAAGACTCGATGTAAGGAACATCTATGCCAAAGACATCTTTGAAACTGCTGGAAGTATTTATCGTATTTGCTCGCTAAATAGACGTCCTAGCCTTATAATTGACTATGAATGTGTGCTCAAATCTTCCAATGAATGTCGCAAAAATAAAACTTGAAACTTGAGTTAAGGCAGCTGCCTGACAAAAGCTGACTGCTACAAGACTCGATGTAAGGAACATCTATGCCAAAGACATCTTTGAAACTGCTGGAAGTATTTATCGTATTTGCTCGCTAAATAGACGTCCTAGCCTTATAATTGACTATGAATGTGTGCTCAATTCTTCCAATGAATGTTGCAAAAATAAAACTTGAAACTTGAGTTAAGGCAGCTGCCTGACAAAAGCTGACTGCTACAAGACTCGATGTAAGGAACATCTATGCCAAAGACATCTTTGAAACTGCTGGAAGTATTTATCGTATTTGCTCGCTAAATAGACGTCCTAGCCTTATAATTGACTATGAATGTGTGCTCAAATCTTCCAATGAATGTCGCAAAAATAAAACTTGAAACTTGAGTTAAGGCAGCTGCCTGACAAAAGCTGACTGCTACAAGACTCGATGTAAGGAACATCTATGCCAAAGACATCTTTGAAACTGCTGGAAGTATTTATCGTATTTGCTCGCTAAATAGACGTCCTAGCCTTATAATTGACTATGAATGTGTGCTCAATTCTTCCAATGAATGTTGCAAAAATAAAACTTGAAACTTGAGTTAAGGCAGCTGCCTGACAAAAGCTGACTGCTACAAGACTCGATGTAAGGAACATCTATGCCAAAGACATCTTTGAAACTGCTGGAAGTATTTATCTTATTTGCTCGCTAAATAGACGTCCTAGCCTTATAATTGACTATGAATGTGTGCTCAAATCTTCCAATGAATGTCGCAAAAATAAAACTTGAAACTTGAGTTAAGGCAGCTGCCTGACAAAAGCTGACTGCTACAAGACTCGATGTAAGGAACATCTATGCCAAAGACATCTTTGAAACTGCTGGAAGTATTTATCTTATTTGCTCGCTAAATAGACGTCCTAGCCTTATAATTGACTATGAATGTGTGCTCAATTCTTCCAATGAATGTTGCAAAAATAAAACTTGAAACTTGAGTTAAGGCAGCTGCCTGACAAAAGCTGACTGCTACAAGACTCGATGTAAGGAACATCTATGCCAAAGACATCTTTGAAACTGCTGGAAGTATTTATCTTATTTGCTCGCTAAATAGACGTCCTAGCCTTATAATTGACTATGAATGTGTGCTCAAATCTTCCAATGAATGTCGCAAAAATAAAACTTGAAACTTGAGTTAAGGCAGCTGCCTGACAAAAGCTGACTGCTACAAGACTCGATGTAAGGAACATCTATGCCAAAGACATCTTTGAAACTGCTGGAAGTATTTATCTTATTTGCTCGCTAAATAGACGTCCTAGCCTTATAATTGACTATGAATGTGTGCTCAATTCTTCCAATGAATGGCGCAAAAATAAAACTTGAAACTTGAGTTAAGGCAGCTGCCTGACAAAAGCTGACTGCTACAAGACTCGATGTAAGGAACATCTATGCCAAAGACATCTTTGAAACTGCTGGAAGTATTTATCTTATTTGCTCGCTAAATAGACGTCCTAGCCTTATAATTGACTATGAATGTGAGCTCAATTCTTCCAATGAAAGTCGCAAAAATAAAACTTGAAACTTGAGTTAAGGCAGCTGCGTGACAAAAGCTGACTGCTACAAGACTCGATGTAAGGAACATCTATGCCAAAGACATCTTTGAAACTGCTGGAAGTATTTATCTTATTTGCTCGCTAAATAGACGTCCTAGCCTTATAATTGACTATGAATGTGTGCTCAATTCTTCCAATGAATGTTGCAAAAATAAAACTTGAAACTTGAGTTAAGGCAGCTGCCTGACAAAAGCTGACTGCTACAAGACTCGATGTAAGGAACATCTATGCCAAAGACATCTTTGAAACTGCTGGAAGTATTTATCGTATTTGCTCGCTAAATAGACGTCCTAGCCTTATAATTGTCTATGAATGTGTGCTCAATTCTTCCAATGAATGTTGCAAAAATAAAACTTGAAACTTGAGTTAAGGCAGCTGCCTGACAAAAGCTGACTGCTACAAGACTCGATGTAAGGAACATCTATGCCAAAGACATCTTTGAAACTGCTGGAAGTATTTATCTTATTTGCTCGCTAAATAGACGTCCTAGCCTTATAATTGACTATGAATGTGTGCTCAATTCTTCCAATGAATGGCGCAAAAATAAAACTTGAAACTTGAGTTAAGGCAGCTGCCTGACAAAAGCTGACTGCTACAAGACTCGATGTAAGGAACATCTATGCCAAAGACATCTTTGAAACTGCTGGAAGTATTTATCTTATTTGCTCGCTAAATAGACGTCCTAGCCTTATAATTGACTATGAATGTGTGCTCAATTCTTCCAATGAATGTTGCAAAAATAAAACTTGAAACTTGAGTTAAGGCAGCTGCTTGACAAAAGCTGACTGCTACAAGACTCGATGTAAGGAACATCTATGCCAAAGACATCTTTGAAACTGCTGGAAGTATTTATCTTATTTGCTCGCTAAATAGACGTCCTAGCCTTATAATTGACTATGAATGTGAGCTCAATTCTTCCAATGAAAGTCGCAAAAATAAAACTTGAAACTTGAGTTAAGGCAGCTGCGTGACAAAAGCTGACTGCTACAAGACTCGATGTAAGGAACATCTATGCCAAAGACATCTTTGAAACTGCTGGAAGTATTTATCTTATTTGCTCGCTAAATAGACGTCCTAGCCTTATAATTGACTATGAATGTGTGCTCAATTCTTCCAATGAATGTTGCAAACATTAAACTTGAAACTTGAGTTAAGGCAGCTGCCTGACAAAAGCTGACTGCTACAAGACTCGATGTAAGGAACATCTATGCCAAAGACATCTTTGAAACTGCTGGAAGTATTTATCTTATTTGCTCGCTAAATAGACGTCCTAGCCTTATAATTGACTATGAATGTGTGCTCAATTCTTCCAATGAATGGCGCAAAAATAAAACTTGAAACTTGAGTTAAGGCAGCTGCCTGACAAAAGCTGACTGCTACAAGACTCGATGTAAGGAACATCTATGTCAAAGACATCTTTGAAACTGCTGGAAGTATTTATCTTATTTGCTCGCTAAATAGACGTCCTAGCCAGGGGGGGGTTTGGAAAGATACTTTTGTAATAAAATAATTACTTTATTTATTGTAGAACGAAATGGCGAAAACAAGTCGGAAAATAGACATTCTTTTGTAGAAAAAAAATTGAAATTTTTATATTATTAAGTACGAATATGTGTATTTAATATTTGCTGAAAACCCCCCCCCCGAAAAAAATTTCTGGCTACGCGCCTGATCAAATGGAAAATTGCTGATTAATATTTTTATTATTATTATTATATTTTTATCATTTATATTTTTATTATTATAATTTTTTTATTATTTTATTATAATTATTTTTTTTATTTATTTTATTTATTATTTTATTATTATTTTTTTTATTATTTTACTCTTATTTGATTGTTTTTTTTATTATTTTTTACTTTATATTATTTTTATATATATTTTTTTTTTCATATTATTTATATTTTTATACGCATAATAAAAGAGCAAGAACTCTACTCCCTAGGAATGCCTTTCAGTTTAGAGCAGGATCTCTGGTCTCTAGGAATGCTTTTTAGACTCTTGGAGACTCTGTTCTTCTGCTCATTATTTAATTGTGGCAGCAATCTGTCATTTTTCATTTGATTACCCCGAATTAAATACAAAATTCGATTAGGCTATTTGAAATTGATGAAACTATTTACAATCCATTCCAGCGCCCCTCTGACACCCAGCACTCGGATAATTGTTTTTGAGGTCAACTGAATCTAGTTTTATATTTAAATTTAATTTCAGCCAAATGCGAAATGCCAAATGAAGCGCGTGAGTTATACAAATTTTGAGGTCAATGGCAAATCAATAATCAAATTTCGCTGAGCGTAATTAAAACTTGAATCGCGTTAGCAGCTCGATGATGAAAACGATGAAGGCCAGAGCCGACATGGCCAACAGCAGAATGAATGCTATGGCCAAATGCTGCAGGCCCGCTGACGTGTATTCGTTGTGCTCCTGCAGGCGATGCACGATGCCCGCATGCAGCGCCGACTCGAAGCTGAGCCGGGCGTAGTAGTACAGCAGGCCGGAGGAGTGAACACGGAACGTGTAGTACTCGAGGTCGCGCCAGAGCGAGCTGTCCCGCTGCATGGGATAGGCCAAGTGGAAGGAGCCGAAGCAGATGTCGCTGAACTTGAACTGGCGCTGCTTCAGGTGCCGCTGCTGCTCGTCCAGGAACTGCCAGCTGTCCTCGGTGACGAAGTAGGCGAACGAGCTGTTCAACTGCATTTGGTGCTGGGCAAAGACTCCGCTGTCCACGGGGCGCAGCAGCTTAATGAAGCCCGTCGGCAGCTCCTTGTGCAGCTGCAGCAGAAACTCCATCTCGTAGTCGATGATCATCACAGGCAGCTGAGCGCGCAGCAGATCGTCCATGGTGTTGAGCTGAGCATGGAACAGGTTCACGGTCAAAATGCTGCCCAGGGTAGAGGTGTAGTTGGCCGACAAGAAGAAGCCGTGAAAGAAGACAGCCAGCAGGAGCAGGAAGCGCAGCAGCGAGGGCTGCAGCAGCTGCCTGCCTGTGGCTATGTTGATGATGTAGCAGAAGGAGTTGAGCAGCGCTGTGGTCACACCCGCTGAGCCACGAGCCCCCCTGTGCCGCAGCCACAGCCACAGCAGCTCCAGCCAGGTGAGCAGCACAAAGGCGGCCAGCACAAAGAACCAAACGGTCGTGTCGAAGGGCTGCAGCGCATAGAAGAAGGTGGAGACGCTGTTGTAGAGCGGCACCATCAAGCACCAGGGCACCACCAGCAGTGGATAGCTCTTCTCCAGCTCGTCGTCCGGCATGAACAGGGCGTAGGCATGGGCAACGAACTGCACCTGGCGATCTCGCACCAGCTGCAGCGTTTGCTTCATATTGACTGCGCGTCCTCCGAGCGCGTCTGGCGGCAGTTCCAGCTCCTTGAAGCTCCCGTTGAGGTGCTCCACAAAGGTGTTGATGATGCGATAGGTGCTGCCCTCGTAGCGCTCGCCCACTCGGAACAGATGCGGCGCATCTTCGCGCATGGGCGTGGCAAAGCGATAGCCGCCCACGTCATGAACGGCATTTGTGACCTGGCTAATCTTGGTCTTCATGAACTTCTGCAGATCGGTGCGATTCTCGATCTCGTACGTTGGATATTGACGTGCGCCGTAGATCTGATTGATGCCATCAATCGACTCGAAGTACAATAGCGAATTCTCGTATTGATTGTCGTTGAGGAACTGGCAGATCTCGTATACATCCTCCATGTTCGCCACCTTCCCCATCATCATGAAGACGGCGAGATAGAAGTGCTTACCCAGCAGCACCTTGTTAGCCACCTGCATGATGGGATCGTGCAGGCCCGTGGTGAAGATCACGGTCATCTGGTTGCGTCTGACCGCCGAGAGGGTCATTCGCATATCTGAGTTATTAACTACGACCACTTGGGATAGGGCAAACGCATCGTGATGCTGGCGAATGAATTTCTCCATGTTGTCCCGCTGCTCGTTGTCCAGCTGCTGGCTAACGAACCAGACCAGATCCTGGAACGGAACCAAACGATTAATGCCGATTAGCAGTGTGCTAATGTATCTGCTGTTCCATCCCCAGCTCCATGGCAATGGCAGCACAATTAAAACGATAAGCCAGCGGGTCAAATACATAACTGCAAAGCGTTCACGTTGCGTATGCGTAATGTCTGCGTTTAGTTAGCTTTTATAGCGTCCTAAATGCCTTTGACTATTGCTCAAGGGATTACATTCCTTGCTTTGACGAACATAACAATTAAACAAGCTCATTTCCCGATGCTTATCATAAATATCCATAACATTTGACATTATAATTGAGCAACGGAACAAACGACTCAAGGGTCCAGGTCCTTCCTTTTAGACCTCCTTATAAATAGGTTTAATTACAACAATTTAGCCTGATTTGTTGTTATGCCAGCCGAATATTATTTTTTTTATTAAGCGTGCTGCATTCCACAGAGAAGCACTTTTAGATACTCTGTAAAATAGCATTTTCAAATTCTTTTGCTCTAATTGAATAATGTAAATAAATGAATGCTCAAAATATATTCAATTATAAATATTTATTCAAATTAAAATAATATATATTCAAAGATAAATTGAAGAATTAAGGCACTTATTAATTTTTATCAAACTGATCCTATCACAAGATCAATAATAATCCCGAATTAATTATGGTAATCATATTATAGAAAATGATTTACATAATCATTAAAAACAAACTCGGTTCCTCATTATATATGCTAAACTTCTTCCTGCAGGGAATAGTTGCTCTGTCCGTCCATCCAACGGCTCCACAGATGCTCCAGGCAGTAAACGACTGTGCACAGGGGCAAGCCACCGATGATCACAATCCATGCCGTGCTGAAGAACTCCAGGTTCAATGGCTCCACGGGATACGTGTCCAGGAATATCTTTGCGACATTCGCACGCAGTGCAAAGACGAAGGCCATGTCCTCCCAGTAGTCCCACAGACCAGATTCCCTTATGTACAGCATGGTACGATCCAGCTGATCGGCAAAGGGCGCATCCCGTTGCAAGGGAAAGGCGTTGAAGAGTCCGCCAAAGCAGACTCGAGACATGTGGAAATACGGCTGGATGAGCACGCTCTGCTGTCGGTCCCAGAACTCCCACGCGTTCTGGGTAACCACATAGGCATATTCGCGAGACGGATTCACCATGAGCTCCTGAAACTCGTGGAACTCACGTGGCTCGAATTGGGCATCTAATGAGGAGATATTTACTACGGGTAGCGTGCGCAGCTCCTCCAGCAGCGTGTCCGGTATGATAATGCGCACCCTCGACTCTATCAGGTCCGTCCACGTATCAATGGGCTTTACGAACACCGGCTTCATGTCGAAGGACGTCATGTGGCTAATGTGATAATTGGACAGTATGAAGCCCTGTGTGTAGAGCAGCGTGTAGAAGATGAGCATACGGAACGGCGGCTGGTAGAGCTGCACTGGCATATTCATATTCGGGCTGTACATGATGATGGCCATGGCGTGGAGCAGGTTGCGCGTGTAGGAGCGAGTGGCTGCCTCGCCGTGGTGCACGTAGCGCAGAAGCAGCGCCACATAGAAGATGGCCAGGAAGAGCGTGGTCCACACATACCTGCCCAATGGCCAGACCATGTACATCCACTTGGGCAGCTCCGGTGCCAGGGGCACCATCACGCAGTACTTTGTCACCTCAATGGGGTAGCTGTATTCCGTGATGTTCGACGTGGGATCCTCCAGTGTGCTCCGTATGCTCACGCCGTGCACAGACGTATTATACTCTCCCTCGGCAATCTGCTCGAGCAGCAGCGACTTCTTCGACATGTTTTCAACATGATCCAGCTGCAGCTTATAGTTAAATCTCTCGGCGAAACTCTGCAAAGAGCGCAGATATGGGCCGCAGTATCGAGTCTGTCCAGTCATTTCATCGGTGTATATAAAAGCGAGCGGTATTTCCGAGCTGAAGGGCGTATGAATGTTATCCTGCATTTTGCCTGAGTGCAACTGTTCAAAGGGTTCGTGTTTCATGTCATATTTATAGTCAAGCGCTGCAGCTGGCAACTGGCAAGTGGCGCACGTGTTACCCCAATGCCGGACAACTGCAAATTATTAGAACATAGAAACCTATCCCACAATCCAATCCGAGACTGCAAAAAACCGAATAAAACAACATGAATCGATCAATCGTGACCCTCAAACGAGGCAGACTAGTTGGCGGCACAGCAAACACAATACAGTGGAATAGAAGAGAATGAATTTTTGATGAATATATATATATATATAGGCAGATAGGTAGAACAATAAACCAAATAGTCATATATGCTGCATACTGCTCTTCTATACCATTCTCATAGACCTAAAACTGTCCATATATGTACATATGTAAGTTTACCTCTGTGATACTAAAAGAAAGTTTATTTTGCTCAAGTTTTTTGTAGTTATGCTGTCAAAAGTCCTTCATTTTAATTCTGTTCGACGAAACGATTCTCCAATAAAAATTATAATCTGAGGCATTCTTTATTTGATCTGCACCCACATATCCGTCTGGCGTTTGTTTTGCACTCTATTTTATGGCTGCTCACATTATATTCTACTCTCTTTGGGTCCCTCGTTAGACTTTATCTATCAAACTCTCTTGTTTTCTCATTTTCTGTTCTTCTCTATATCCTCTCTCACTCTCTCAAACTTTCTATGTTCTCTCTCTCTCTTTCTTTATTTGTTGCTCATACACTCTATCTCAATTTGTTTCTGTGTTCTCGCTCTATATTTCACTTTAGCTCTCCCTCTGTTTCTACTCTGTCTATTTCTCTCAGCTTGCTTATCTTTCTTTCTCACTCGCTCTTTCTCTCTCCACACTCAGCTATTCTTTCTCTATAACACTACTACTTCTATATTTATCTCTTTTCCCATGAGCTTCTTAAATTTCGCAATAATCCAGAATTTATTGATATCCATTCCAATTCTTAAATATTTATCTCGTATATTTGTATTGATCTCACCCACTGTAGAGCAATTATGAAGTGCACTTTTTGTTGAACTTTAACCTCTACATGTAAATTACAAATCCATAATGTGTATATTTATTTTTTATTTATTTTATACTCATTTATTTATCCTTTTTTTTTTCCCCATAAATGAATTTGTAAAAACGCGTTTGCTTATTTCATAGTCATACGGTCAATACTTGCATTTAAATAGCCCAACTCTTTTGCGCAATTATTAGAGCGCGAATATTCACACACATACACGCACACACTCTCTCTCTCTCACACACATTCACACACAGACAAGTACAGGCTTTTTTAATATTTCAAAAGCAGGCCACAAAAAATTGCACAAAAATTAAATCCGTGCAAAATTTTACGCTCTGTTGTCTGTGTGTGCGAGTGTGAATGAGTGTGTGTGTTTGTGTTTGTGTGTGTGGAATTGAATGTATGTATGTATGTGTATGTGTGAGTGTGTATATCATAAATTTTCAGTTTACATGTAAACACTAGTATTTTTTTTAAGGGCTTTGCCGCACGTAACGCCAAAGTGGTGTTAAAAAAAAAACGGCAAACCACGCCCACATTGACTTCAGCCCCAGCAGTCACAGTGGAACTCAGCCAACCGCCAATCCCGTTACATTTCAAATGGCGCACAATGAAAGCGAAAAGGACAGAAAATACCATTGAAATAATATTGTACATTTAATCGTAATTACAAAATCATGGAATGCACAAATTATACGAAAAACTGGATACAACGGGATATTTGCAGTGTATTTAAGTTGTCGGCAATTGAAACTTGTTTGTTTGGAAATCGGTATGGCAAAGGCTAAAGAGGTCTTCAGTGTAATTCAAATAAATATATGCATACATATATATTTTTTGGCATTCATTCAATTAAAGTGTTGGTTATACAAACGGGAATGCCAACGAAATGAAGGCTGTGCTCAAGTTCCATTTAGTCCTATTAAAAGGCTGCTATATGTATATGTATGTACATATACATATTACATACATATATATATATTAAATACATGCAGACACACTGGCAAGATCTAGACTATTGAAAATAAATTTTAAATGAGTTTGGGATGAGACTGAATATGCAAAAGTCCTAGTCCTTAAGAGATATATATATTTATATTTATAAGAGCGAAATACTGCTGTCCAAATAAGAACATTAAACATTTAGCATATCAAACATAAACAAATATTCCTGAGCAGCGTGAGGAGCTAAGTCGATTTAACTATGTATGTCTATATGTATGTCTATATGTATGTATGTATGTATGTATGTATGTATGTGTGTGTGTGTGTATGTATGTATGTATGTATGTATGTATGTATGTATGTATGTATGTATGTATGTATGTATGTATGTATGTATGTATGTATGTATGTATGTATGTATGTATGTGTGTATGTGTATGTATGTATGTATGTATGTAAATGTAGAGAGACATCTGTCCCTCCGTCTGTCTCTCAGTCTGTCTGTTAGCCTGTCTCTTAGTCTGTCTCTTAGTCTGTCTCTCAGTCCGTCCCTCAGTCATTTGATCGAAGCTAGAATGCTCGCAGCATCTGAGAGTGTTCCCATCGGTCACTTTACGCTCATCTGGAATTTTCGAGTGCCTGAGTGGAAGTCGACCTATATAAAGGGCACCACCTGCAGCGTTTCTTCAGTCGTGAAAAATCAGTTGTGCAGTGCAGTAAAGTGAAGTAAAGTGTGTGACTGTTCAGCTAAGCAGTAAATACCAGCAGCAAATACCAGGAGGAAATACTAGAAGGAAATACTTGGAGGTACCCAGAGCAGTCTTCTTTTTCTTCTGCGTGTGGTAAGCATTTATGCTAAATTTGGCAACATTTTGTCATTTATTAAGTTAATGATTGTCTGTTAATAATATTCACATGTATGTATGTATGTATGCGTATAATTTATATTTCTGCTAAACATATTTCTGATAATGATTGTTAAACAAATATTTATTAATGTAATATATCAGTAATAACTTATTCGATTTTGTTAATAATTACAGACAAGACAATGATTAAGGGAATAATGATCTAATAATGCTGCAATACGTACACAAGAAAGACGAAGTAAGCAAAGAACTACCAGCTCAAGGCCATTTAACTAATTGGGAAGACATAAACAAACCTATAAAGTCAGGTTAATAATATTAATCCTATGTCAAACACGCACTGAAAAAAACAAACTTTGTTTTTTGCAATTATAATGATAATGATAATCATAAGATTGATAAGAATTGACTAGGTTTGTTAAACATTCGCTCTGGTAGAAGACTAAAAATACTTCATATAATTATTATAATCATTATTATCAAATGTTGAATTTCTCAAATAATATAACCTAATTGGAGGCTCTCCAACTTTTCAATCAAATCAATCAGCTTACATAAATCATATTTTACATGCCGCTTATCTCTGTATTTATACACAAAAATATACATATGTATATAAAATACGTATACAATTCTGAATGATAAGCACAAAAATATTTGCTTATCTCCCTGGCTACAAATGCGATTGAGTACTTGGAATTGCCTTTTCCCAATAATCGCATAGGTTTTTTTTTAAATTTTCTCAAAATAGATGTATTTAAGTGGAGACAAATATAACTCATTTAAATGCCTCCAGGGAAATATGTAGAACGTCGCTCACAAGTCAGCACCTCATTAAATGTGCGTGTGCAGAGTTCATTTTGTATGCCCAGTCCACTCAAATCAAGTAGGGTATATATAACTTTAAAGATATTTAGAAAAAATAATCAACCAGATTTCTATAACACTTTAAGAAACATTTCCAATCAAGCATAAAATTAAATTGCATATATAAAGGGAAATTTGTAAGTGCGTGTATACCCCACTTTCCCACTTAATATTGTAACTTAGCTCATTTAGTAAATGGAATTAACATGTAATGACAACAACAAAACAAAAAGACGGGAATAAACGATACAAATCCAATTGTAAACGTTAAACGGTAAACGGTAAACGGTAAACACAAAGGAATTGCTTTTATCTCTTTAATGCAGCTAAAATATAAATACATTAAAATTATTTTCCCTAAGGTGCAAATGATTTATGATTGTTTTTAATGTGCTGCAAATTTATTTCAATTAGTCAGCTGCACATTTTCATAAATAAGTTATTTATTATAAATTGTTGTGCTAATACAAAAATATATCTCAAACATATTTAATTCCATTGCAATCAAGTCTGCGCTTCGCTTAAGTATAAATATAATCGCATTTATATTCATACTTTGCTCTAAATTTATGCAACATTTTATTTGGACTAAACTTATTATTCGTATTCATATCTGCCTGGCTTCCCCTCTACGCCTCTTCCCCTTCACCTTCGCCCTTGCTTCTACTACAATTACCCACAGGCAAAGCCGCAAAATGCTGCTGATAGCAAAATGAATTGAAATGCCAAGTCAAGCAACACGCCCTGCCCTGCCCTGCCCTGCCCACCCCTCTTCATACCGTTACCCTCTCTACTTTTCTAACTCTCTCTCTCTCTCTCTGTCTCTCGCTCTGTTTTGCATCTGTGCTGCTAAAAATTTACATTCATTCATAAACCAAAATCTTGTTTATTGGCTGTCGGTCTGTCTGTCTGTCTTTCTGTCCGTCCATCTGTCGGTTGGTTGTTTGGTCTGTCTTTCGTACTTGCTACGCTGAGTTGGGCGGGTTACGCTCAGCTAGCTGCCTTTCACCGTTGAATTTATTTTTCTTTATTTTGCTTTTATTGTTTTCTCTTGTTGTTGTTGCTGTTATTGTTATTGCTGCAGCTGCTGTTACTGTTACTGTTGCTGTTGCTGTTTGTTATTGTTGCCGTTATTGGTGTACTTGCTCCATAAACAAGTTGTTTGAAGCACAAGAATTGTAGCAAAGCTTGACACACACACACAAACATAC
Source organism: Drosophila aldrichi (assembly GCA_035045965.1). NCBI lineage: Eukaryota > Metazoa > Arthropoda > Insecta > Diptera > Drosophilidae > Drosophila > Drosophila aldrichi. The sequence goes on along the minus strand of JAWNOM010000368.1, from coordinate 885,215 downwards.
ATATGGTGCATTGATATAAGCATTTTTGCGCTTTCGTCTCAGCGTCTTCAATAGCCGTGATCGTCTAGTGGTTAGGACCCCACGTTGTGGCCGTGGTAACCCAGGTTCGAATCCTGGTCACGGCAATGCTGCAATATGCATTGTCACGGAGAAGATCTATTTTTTTTTTATTTATTTTTTTTTTTTTTCATTAATGAATTATTGATAATGCATTACAAAATATAAAATTATTTATTTACTTTGTACTTCTGTAATCTATAAGTTTTACAATAAATGAAAATTGCATATTTCGAATATGTATAAGAAATATAAATATAAGAAAATATTATTATTAATAATTTTTTTAATTTAAATATTGTGTTATAATTATTTCTTCAGAGAAAGAAATGCTTTATTTATAAATTATTTTTTCCCTATTGCTGTTAGTAGTATTTATATCCAAAAGTTCAACAAATATTTCTAAAAATAAATTTTGCTGACATATAAAAATAGAATTTACTGAAATCAAATAAAAAAATATGTAAATAAATAAAAATAATTTTAATGTGATAATTAGTATATTAAATGATATTAATTAGCGTTATTACATTAGAGTCTCGATATTATAGTACAAAAAAAAAAAAATAATATAAATATGGAAATTTATACGAGGGTAGTCTGAACGATATGCGACCTGAACCTTACAAATATAATTTATTTATTTAAAGCCTATAAAATTGACTGTGTTTCTTTCCATTATTCATTTACAAAATAGCTTGATAATTAAATGTTTCAGCTGTTCTTTATTTAATATTTAATAAAAAGAATTTGCAAAAATACTCGTTTATAAAGTTAAAATATTGTTTTGATATATTCGTGTTGTTGACCGAAAAATAAGGAATTGTCGAAGGCAAAATAGGAAATATGTACTTGTTGGTCTATAATTTTATAAGATATAAACATAAATCAAAATTCTACAACTAATATTGAAGCTAGAGATTTACAATTTAAGAATCAGTCTATTAAACATTTTTGGATATATCAAGAACAACACTATATAATATATGTATGTAAATAAATCTAGAGACTAGAAGACAACTTTTGACAAAAAATTAATTGAATATTGCTGGGGGTATAGCAATTCGGTATTAATAATATATTCTACAATTGATTAGATAAATTCATAAATTTGATAATGTTCGACTGTTGATCTTTCTATTTAAATTCTATCAATTTTTTCTAAAATATTAAATATTGAACAAATATTTTATGATGATAACTGTTGCTCGACAGATAAAACCAAATTTATGATCTGCGCATTGGTGTTTATCATATATTATAAATTTACCTGTTTTGGAGTAGTATGGAATTCATATGGAATCGAATGTGGCCAATCGCACATTTCTAACTTGTATTATTTTGTATCTCTTGTTTTTCTTGTTATGTTTATTTCTACAATTAATTGTTCTGCTGTTGTTGCCGTTATTGCTGTTTCTTTCGCTTTTGCTCGCGTTTGAAACTCGATAAACTGTAGCAAAGCTTGACCAAAGCATTGATATATACACACACACACACATAAATGCTCGCTGCGTTGTTATACACTTATTTTCGACCGCGTTTCCAACGTCTTCAATAGCCGTGATCGTCTAGTGGTTAGGACCCCACGTTGTGGCCGTGGTAACCCAGGTTCGAATCCTGGTCACGGCAATGCTGCAATATGCATTGTCACGGAGAAGATCTACTTTTTTTATTCCCTGCAATTATTGATAAATTAATTTTTACTTGCACTCTTATATTGTCGACCGAAATAAATAAGAAAAGAAAACATTCAATGTCTTAATGAATTTCTTCTTTTAACTACATTATTTACCTCATTAACCAAAAAAATCGGTTTGCTTTTATTTTTATGTTAAATAAAATATTCCTGATCTATTGATATGTCGCTGCTGGATTTATTATAGGGATTTATTAGAGGGTCACATGATAATTTTTCCAAATTATCGCTTAATTTATCAGCTTCATTGACTTCACTTCTAGTCAATTCGCTTTCATATTTGTCCATTATCCTGACTTGCTTTATCCCGTCCATTAGCTCAGCTGCTATTACACACTTACGGGCTGCAATTAGTAGCGCTTCGTGATTGCGGATAATTGCATAAGTGTGCAGACAGACAGGTCGATTCGTATGCCCGCAGATAAGTTCAATTAGCAGGGCGATTAAATTGAATTAAATCAATTGGGCGAGCTCCGCTATAAAGTCCAGACTGTCCTTTCGCCTAGTCCACTCGCAGCCATGGAGCTGAAGAAGAAACTAGTTCACCTGCTGCTGCTGCTGCTGTTGCTTCTACTGTCCTCCACCTGGGCCATGCCGCACAACTTTAGCTTTTTGCAGGAGATAGCAAGGCGCGCAGCTGGCCAACAGAGATGGACGACCACGCCCATCTTCGTCAGCCGCCATGTGCAGCGAGAGCAGGTGAATGACTTGGTACGTTGGCTGCACAACAACTTGAGCAGCTCCAGCTATATCTTCGATGGCAGCGGGGAGAAGCCGGATACGTATAATCCGCTGAGAAATCACATCAAGACGGACACCTTGAGTCTTCTGTTCTGCCACAGCACCGAGGAGCAGATCTGGTGGCACTTGGATGAGCGTTTGAGGAAGCTGCGGCAGACTCGTCTCGTGGTTTATCTGGCGGCTCAGAGGAAGGAAGTGACTCTACGCAATATATTTCTCAAGCTGTGGAGTTTGCAGTTCCTGCGAGTTCTGGTGCTGCACAGGCATCGAGTGTACGCGTATACGCCGTACCCAACGGTGCGTTACTTTGAGCGGCACCTGGAGAGTGAGGGAGAGCAGGAGCAACTCTTTCCAGTTCCTCCAAGAGATCTGAAGCAATATGTGGTTTCCACGCCGGCGGAGAATGATCTGCCTCGAGTCTTTCGCCTGCAGGACAAGCGCACGGGCCTACAACTCATTCGCGGCTACGGCTATCGCGTCCTGGCAGAGTTCTTCTACAGACACAACGTGCTGCTCCACGTGAGCAACGGCGGCCAGTCCCTGCCCATCGACAGCAGCGTCAACATGAGTCGCATCACGGAGCTCATTGGCGAGCACCAGCTGGAGATCACCATGCATCCGTATGTGGGCATCGATAGGAATTTGGGCATCCTCAGCTACCCGCTGCACATAGCCCAGAATTGCCTGATTATGCCGGTGCGGAATGAGATTCCTCGCTTCATGTATCTGCTGCGTCCGTTCCAATGGAACAGCTGGCTCCTGCTGCTGGCTGCCGTGCTCTACGTGAGTCTCGTCCTCTACTTTCTGAGTCCTGGGCCGCACGAGAACAGGGGACTGCGTGCAATGCAGAGCTTGTTTGCCGGACTCGCTCAACTGCTCTTTCTCAGCTCGCCCACACGCATCTATGGGCCGTCGATCCGCTACTTCCTGGTGGCGCTGCAGCTCTCCGTATTGGGTTTCGTTGTGACCAACTGGTACTCGAATCAGCTGAGCAGCTTCCTGACCACCACCTTGGTGGGCGAGCAGGTGGACACGTTTGAGCAGCTCATTGCCCAGCAGCAGAAAATTCTCGTCAAGCATCACGAGGTAGAGATGGTCTTGCAGCAGGTTCCGCCACACCTGCTGCAGCAGGTGACCCGCCTTGTGGTTGCCTCCGAGGCCGGTGAACAGGTGAGCGCATTGCTTAGCTTCAACCTCAGCTACTCGTATCCCTTCACGGTCGAGCGCTGGGATTTCTTCACGCTGCAGCAGCAGTACGCCATGAAGCCCATCTTTCGGTTCTCGTCCGTCTGCCTCGGCGCACCTGTCATTGGCTATCCGATGCGCCGGGACTCGCACCTGGAATCACCCCTGAAGCACTTCATCATGCGCATACAGAGCATTGGCCTATTTCAGCACTGGGTCGTCTCCGACTTCAATGACGCCCTCAAGGCGGGCTACGTCCACCTCATCGATAACTCGCTGGGCTTCAAGGCCCTAGATCTGGACACACTGCGCTTGGGCTGGTTCGTCCTCCTCTGCGGTTGGCTGCTGGCCGCTGTGGCTTTCGTTTGTGAGCGGCAGCACCGCAACAGCCGCAGTACCACCTGGCATTGACTTCCACTTTAATTCAATTCAACACAATTGACAGAAATACACAAACAGCTTCGACTTGAGGCGTATCAGGATGACAGGAGTGGGGCAGGAGACGGGAAGGAGCTAGGCAGGCAGCAGCAGCTGCCGTTGACATAAAAATGCAATAAAAAATGTCAAGAAAGCTAAGGGAATCTTGAGTAATAGCTCTTGCCTCGCCTGCGCTCCAATCCAACGAATCACAAATGCACTTTAAACTGAATAAATATAATGCGCAAATATCAAATATTCCAATTACCATTTTAATTGCCGGCAATAATAACTGCCTTATTAACAATTCTAATGAGACTTGACGTATATTTATTATACAAATACAGTTACAAATTTGTTTTACTAATTAAATTACAAATCAAAGTCAAACAGCATTATGCAACATTAATAAGAAATAAGTACGAATGGGTTAAGAGTTTTACTAGAAATTGTAGTCCTTATTTATTTATTTACTTTTTATTTTTATTTAATTTGAATGCAAAAATAATATATGTAAATTCAATTTAACAAGTATAAAGTAAGCCTATGAAAACTATGAAAGTTGGGCCTATTTAATTTCTGATAAAGATAACAATTAAAATTAATATTATATATCTACATTTATTATTATAAATATTAAAAAAACAAGTATGAAATCAACCATCCAGCGCATATGCTTATAATATTTTATCCTCCAATGAGAAGTGAAAAAATTGCTCAAAATCAATTCAATGTGACCAGCGCTGCGTGCAGTACAAATAGTACAAATGGAATACGAAGGTACGAAATGGCGACAACAATACGTTGTGCTTGTTGCTGTTGTTGTTGTTGTCAAGGAGCTGCTTATTGGATTTTCACTATGAGTAGCTGTTGACAATATCTGGCCGTTGGAGGGCGCTGCTGACACAAAAATTGAATTCTTGTTCTCCTTTTCTTCTCCTCCTTCTACTACGGCTGCTGCTGCTGCTGCTACTGCTGCTGCTTCTTCTCGCTCGTCAACAATTTTAATTGCATGACAGAGCAGCAGGCGAGAGCAATGGCACACCTAATTTCAGCATCGTAATGAAATTGCATATTTTACGCGTATAAATGGCCTTACCATGTGAGACAATCATATTATGCTAGACAATATAAAATAATGGCCGTTTCCATGCCGTTTCATTCAATTTAAAAAATAAACCACAAAAGCATTGTTCAGCCGCCTTCGCACTGTCTCGTTTACTCCTCTACCCCTTTCGCTGTGTTTGGCTGTGGGTGTGTGGGCGCATTCGACTGTGTGCGTGCATTTATATTCGTTTGTTTGCTTGTAAATATGCATATTGAATGGATAAAAAGGATTTGCGTTTGTTTCGTGTTTCGTGATTCGCCTGCCTGTTTGGGTGTCCACCACCTCCGCTCTCTTTCCCTTTCGCTCCTACAGTTAACATGCCCACACAGCGGAAACACTGCACATTTACCGTTGTTCTCGTTCTCATTGTTCCACACACAACGGCAGCAACAGCCGGCAGTAGCGTCTGCCACTACATGTTTTATGAACCATTCGGCTGTTGCATCTGGTGGCGCCTCATGAAATACGCAAAATGTGTGACCCCCATGCATTCACGATGATATACTGACTTATAGGCTTAAATACAGATCCTGCATTTTGAACAAAATATCGCTGAAATCAAGCAGCAATTTTATTTCATATTTTAAGCGGAGACAACAACCCGAGCGCCAATTCGGCAATGTTGGGCAGTGCTAAATTAACTTACTTACTGTATTAGGCAACACTAAGCAATAGCAAATGTTCATTTATTTAAAATATCCTGTAGCGCAATGAAGCGATATGTATACGAAGCTAAAATGCAACTTGCTAATTGATAACCTATTCATTTCAGTTGATTTATTTATCTGAATATATTATAATAATTAAACATTTAAAGCTATCAAAGAAAATTTGATAAATTAATTCCAAATAGAAAAATTTAAACCAACATTTTATTGTGGTTTATTTACAGAAGCACTTTGCTTATGTATAACTACTTTATGAATTTGCATAGAAAATTCATCAGCTTCATTTATGCTCTCTCTACTGCTTTCTTTATCCAGTTCCCCTTAAAACAAAAACAGCTCTGTTAAAGGACTCAGTGGCACTGTTAAAAGACTCAGTCTGTTACGCATCCGATTTGAATTACATACCTAAATTTCTAATAACATGTCATTTTGAGTTTAACATGCAGATAGCACATTTACGTACTGTAACGTAAATTGGCGGGCTTTGCTAACATTTTTAAATTTTGAATATTTACATTATGAATTAAGAATAGTTTAATTAAACCAGTTCAAGTCAAATCAAGATTAAAATTTATTTTCAGTTTACATATATTCATTTTAAATTAAATTCACAAAACACTGTGCTACTAAAATTAATTTAATGTTTCATAATGAGGTGCAATCGAAAGTTCTAATAATATGGATTCCTATGGAGGATGTAATTAATGTCGAAAATTGTTGTTTACAATAGTTGTTGAATTTGCAGAGTGTATATGCATTAGTTCTTAAATCGATGGCGGTAGACTAGTTTAATTTGCATTTCAACTAAAAATATACATGTAATTTAATTAGGAGGTATGAATATCCATTTAATGAATCATTTTTTGGCATACATTTAGATGTTCAATTGACCGAACAGATACAAAGCAACAAAAAAAATAAAAATAAACTGATTTCGAGAACAAAATCGATATCAAAACACACAATACATTGCCATATATATATGTATATACATATATATTAATCAAATGCCAAATTACTAACAGGATTTTGCTTTGTTTAATCAGTCAGTCCATAACATTCGTGCTTAACTTTCACTCATATCCTCAATCGTGGCATACGTATATATAGATATATACATATATATAGCTTGCATTGTATATACATATGTATATGTACGAGACTTTCTAGCGTTCGTCGTGTCCAATTATTTCAATATCATCAGCCAAGGGACTTTCGATTTCCTGCTTGCTATCGCTACCATTTTGTTGATTTGCATCCAAATTAATCAATGATAACGTCATCTTGCTGCTGAGTATGACCTGGAACATCAAAGTGATTTAAATATTAATATTAATATTCATATTAGATTATTCAATTATTCAATTTATACTTACAGCCGGCTCCTCAGATGATCCATTCAGCTCCGAGTCATAGACCTCCTCGCGTTTCGTTTGCGAATCGGCTACCAAAATTTGCGAGTCGTGAGCCAAGGCGCCTTCCAAGTAAATGGACTGCGGCTCGGGTAGATTCTCTTCCAATTTGGACTGCAATGGAAGAGGAGGAATTCGATTAGCTACAGATAAGAGATATTTCGATTTTAAGAGCTGCTTCAAAGGGTTTCGCTGCTTGGAACTTTCTTTGACTGTGGCAGGTGCGAACGGAGCGGAGCGGAGCCACTTACATGTTCACTGGATGCGCGATAAACAGGTGTTGGAGGGCGTCCGGTCCACCTTTGACCGCCCTCACAACTAGCTGTTAACTCCATGCCAAGAACCTGCAGCTCATACATATCATATCAAATAATATTAGAATAATGCAAATTTCAAATCAGATTTTTACCGTCATTTCACGCTCAGCGCTGATGTCGCGTCGCTTCCTCTGCTGCTGCTGCTGTTGTTTGGTGTTGCTCGACTTTGTGATACCCTGTGCCTGCTGCTGGTCGTTAGCTGTATGCCCATTGGAAATGTTTTGGTTTTCTACATTTGTCAAATTCGTTTTTTCGATGTCGTCTGGTTGCTGTGCGAAATTAATATCCGAGAATTAGTATTCGAATGGAATTACGAAATTGTATCAAAAGACAAACAAACAAATTGAGCATTTTTTGAACAGATATATTTATATATATTCTTGAGCTCAACTAGAAGAAGAACAGTTAACAATTGTTAAACAAATTAATGAAATAAACAATAACAATATTTACTCGGTTACTTGGCTGGGTTAAAGTACAAATAAAACAGAGTTAACAAAATAAAAGAGTTAAATCAAAACGTTCAACGATTGCTGCGGGCCCATTTGTCGGCGCTAACCTTATTCAAATCAGTTTCAGTTTCAGTTTCAATTTCAGTTTCAGTTTCGATCCTCGCCCCTCGCACGTCTCGCACGTTCAATTGCTCATCGGCAGCGTCTATAAGACCTTGTATAGCCGTTACAACTAATTTTTTGTATTGTTTGGTATATACATATATATAATTTTTTTTTTTTTTTTTTGGAATGGGAAGAGATACATGTGTTTGTTACATGAAAACGAAGAATTAGATTTGGCTCAGAGCATTGGCATGTTTCAATATGAATTTGTGATTTGCGATTTGGCATGATTGAAAAGACTTTCTGTGAATTGATATCATTGATATAGCTCATATATATATATGTATGTATATATAGGTTTTATTTCCAAGCTCGTTTTCAATTTTATAAAATATGTCCCCGTCATAATAAGTATAATATAGTAGTAGAAAGAGCGAGAGAAAGAGAGAGAGCTACTTATTAGTGAAACTTTAGTTATTTGTGCTTGGTTAGTATGGCTAGAGTTTGGCATGCCGATCACAGACGAGCAAGAGTTAGTAAGACAAGACAGAGAGAGACAGAACAGGCCTAAACATGCAACAGTCGAAGAGAGTCAGAGAGAGAGAGACATAGAATACTGAACGAGGCAAGGCCCAAAAGGCATGCAACTCAAGAGCTGAACTGACTTTTTAGCTACAGGATTCAGTTACAAGTAAGGGGGGGCGCTTGGGATTGACAATCTCTAGAACTCAAAATTAGAAACGAACTTATGACTTGTACTTAGTTTGGTCTATTCTCTGTGATCTGATAGTAACTAAAATGTGTTGGGTTTGCATTAGAAATTTTGCTGCCGCTTGAGAAACTTCATAGCAATCATCTTGAATAATAAATGAGAATACAAAAGAATATATAGAGATATGTGTATGTATATGTATATATATAGAGAGAGAGAGGATAGCATATTAATATCGATGAGATCGAAACACACTAAAAATATAGATTAAAAGTAAAGTAAAGAATGTGAATGTGGGTGTATGGAGATTCAATGGAGATTCATTTTTCAGTTGTTCTGGGCGGGGAGCGGGGGACCACCAATTCCAGCTAGCGCTACTGTTTGGATGCTAACCTTGGCCTCATACTGATCGGTGTTCATTTCGGCTATCAACTTGGCCATCTCGCGTTCGGTATCCTCGAGCTTCTTGCGCAACTTTTCAATTTCCATCAGCTGCTCCGTCTCCCTATTGAACAGCGTCTTCTCCACCTCGGCCAGGGACTTGGGCGCTTGGGCATGGCACTGCTGCTGATGGGCCTTCAGTGTGCTGGACAGATTCGTGGCCAGCTCCGTGGCCGACAAGGTGGCATTGTAGAGCTCCTTGTCGTTGCGTCTGCCATTCGCCGTCGCCGTTGCCGTCGCCGTCGCACTCGCTGCACTCGTTGCAGTTCCTAGAAAGTGGTCGTAGGATTTGCTTTAAACTAACAATTATGTTGATTGAGGATCATCAAGGACAACGTAACAGCATTCATCATTTATGTACAGCAAATAAGAAATGATTATCAACAAAAACGAAAAACAATAATCGTCTATTTACATTTTGGCATATGAATAATTTCCTCTAACTACTCAAATGTTTTGGTTCGGTTTGTGGCTTTGGTTATGGCTAGTGTATTAGTAGACACTTAATTCAATACATACATACATACATACACCATACATACACACATACAATTACATGTACAACATTGATTGATTGAGGCTAAGTCAAATGACGAGGACATATCTTAAAAAACTGAACGGAGCAAACAAAAACATCGATCAAGGCTCCACGTTCTATATACTATATGTATACACATATATTGCTCATATAAAAAACCAAAAGTATTTCTAGCTTACTTGTCTGATGTTCACGCCAACCTTTTCGCAATGCAGCAAAATACAATATTATAAAATAAAAACAAAAAAAAATATAAACAAATGCACGATTCGATTAGCATTGATTATGAGTTAAGTACGTGTGCCTGTATATGTGTGAGTGTGTGTGTGTGTATGTGTGAGTGTGTATGCAGTATTGTGCAACTAGAAGAGGTCTATGTAGAGTCTTAAATCTATATATGTATTCGAAACAGCAGCTTACCCAATTTGGTGCCATTCAAGTCCTCCACTTGACTGTGATTCTGTTGCTCGAAGACATCACGGCGGAAGCTGGGATCACCTGGAGCGGGTCCATATGGAGCATTCGGTATTTGTTTCTTGAAAACAATCTGCAACAACAATTGTGCATGAGCGAGCAATTCAATTCGAGTAACTTTAAGTATTTCATACCTTCATAATCGTATAGCCAAAGAACACCACAATTCCAATCGTATAGAGTGGCATCAGGAAGCCCATGCTGCTGCCCGCCCGCTGCTGTGGCTGGTGGAAGGCGCCCGCGCCCATTGGCGGCCGCATGCCAGGAATGGGTCCCGGCTGAGGTGAGCAAAGGAATAAATACGCAAGATTAGATGTTAATCACAAATATATATAAGTAGAATGTCTGTTAAATCTATTCACTCTCCCTCTCAAATAAAATATTAATATATTAAAATTATAAATCAGAATACAATTAAAAAGAAATATATAATCAGAAGTATATATAAGTAGTATAACTCTAAAATCTATTAATCTCCTTCTCAAATCTAATCACTCTCCCTCTTAAATAAAATATTAATATTTTAAAATTATAAATCAGAATAAAATTAAAAGGAAATTTATATAATAATCTAAAATCTATTCATTTAAAATATTTATATTTTAAAAAATTGTAAAAATAATATTAAGAATATACTAATAAATTTAAAAAAATAAAATAATATTATGAGTAATAATAATATTAATTAAATAATATAAAATATTAAATAAAATAATATGATTAGTAATAATAATATTAATTAAAAAATATAAAATATAAATTATATAAATATAAATAATTAAATAAAAAATAAAATAAATTGATTAAATTGCTAACTTATTTTTTTTTATAAAAATCTAAAATTGAAATTGAGTTGTAATAAAATATAAATAATAAAATGTGTTGAAAATAAACCAATAAATATCTGTTATATGCACATATGTATAAAATCTCATAAGAAAAACATGAAATATTAGAGTGGAAAGAATGTTCCTTAATTTATTTTAGTTACTTAATTCAACTAGTTTAGTTACTTAGTTCAACTAGCTCAAGAAGAAGACAGCTAAACTACCTCTGCCTTTCTCCCATAATAAATCTAATTATTTACAATCATTTGTCAAAGAATTAAGCAAACATCAATCATAATATATTAAATATTAATTTATTGCGCTGCAATTATCTAACTTGATGGCTTATCAAAATGAAATCATGCTCACTATATGGCAGAGAGATGTGCATTCATATATGTTAAAGGTCGACAGCGCTGCCAGCTCTTTACAAGATCTGTGCTCGGCTAATCGAGCAAATTGGATGCGCGGGCAGGTGGCGCATTGGATTTGGCACAAGTTCAATTTGAGCAATATTTTCTTTTATTTATTTTTTCTTGCTTTCGCATTTCCCTCGTGCTTTACGCTGGCTTTTGTGTATAATTTCTTTCGCCTGTCTTTTGCCTTCAATTTGCGTGCAGTGTCATAAAAACAAAACCCAAATCCAAATAAAATAAACGCATCTATTTATAGCACCTGGCCGATGTCTCATGCCCAGAGTTTTCCCTGTTCCCCCCACTTTAGAACAAATGCCGACCGATTGCCGAAAAGCGACGAATCTTTGCAGCGAACTGCAAGTGGAAATTCGAAGTCCAATAGGAAATCCAATTGGAAGTCGAATAGGAAACTCACCCGTCCGTCAACGATGCGCGGCGGTGGATTACTCGGCGAAGTCTTGCGCTCCACTATGGGCACGGTGGGCGTGGCGGGTATTGCACGCCCACGCTCACGCATTGCCTGATAAATGGATTCCGGATGCAGGTGGGCGGGCCGCTCCTGACGTAGACCTATAGCAAATTAGAACTCAATTAATCAAACGTGAATCAACAAGTGAAACAGAGACAGTTTAGTTGTTAGTTATATTTAAGCAAATGCACCGTTAGTATAGCTTAAATGTTAATCAAAGCAAAAACAAATAACTCAACGTAATTCCCTAATTTTTTTAGACCTACTTATTTCGCCCGTGTATAAATTGATCTGCTTGCGATACAAATGGGGGCCAAATGGCTCGGCGCTGGGCTTCGAGGCATTCATGAACTGCTCCCTGTCAAGCACGACATCGCAACAACCTGGTCAAACACCACAATACCAGCCAACAACAACAACATAGAGACACGTTTACAATATTCATCAAAGATAAACAAAAATAAATAAAAATAAAAATAAATGAAATTATAATTGTAATAAATTTAGACTGATTCAATCAAGACTCACCGCCTGGCATGCCGCGTTGTGGCTGATCCTTGTAGCCCGGCTTGGGCGGCGTGCCGCCAAACATCATGGGATGGAATACCTTGGGCCAGAGTATGGCCACGCAGCCAACCACAGTGACCAGCGCAATGACGCCCATCTTCTTGGGCGACATGCTCTCCTCGCTGGCAGCGCGTGGTTGCTTCTGTTTGGCGGATGCTGTGGACATGTTGCCTCTCCCTACTCGATCGTCCGGTTATCAATATATATATAGGTGTATATATACCTGATGCTGCAGTTGTGTCTGAGTTTTATTGTGTTCGATTCCTTGAGGTTAGCTTTGGCGTTGGCTCATTTTTGTTACGTTTTATTTTAGTTAATTTTATTAGTTGTTTGTTCTATTCGATTTGTAGTCCTATTATTGCATTATCTGAAAAGAATCATATTTTTTAATAAATTTTTTTATATATTTATATAATTTATTATTCGCAATTTGTAGTTTTAATTCTACTTTGATATACACATAATTTATTTTATTTATTTATTATTTTTAACTTGGAGTTTTTAATTTTTTTATGTACTATATATATTTATATAATTTCAATTGCTCAATTACTATAGATTCACTTGTAGCACTTTGTCACTTTCTCTAATCACAATTGAATTCCATTTAAATATTCATCAAAAATATTTTGTATTTTTATTATTATTATTTTTGTTTTGTATTATTACATAAATAGCAGTCCCGATTATTTTATTTTTAGCGCTCACACTTTTCAGTGTTGTGTTTGGTTGTCTCATAATTCTTTTTCCGCCGTGAACCGTAAATTATGCATTTGAAATGTTAGCACAATTTTACTTTTTGCAATCAACAAATAAATGCAAAAAGATAAAAGCAAATATCATAAATTCAAATTATGGTTCACTGACAACAACGACGATGATTGCTTACGCAAAGCTCCAATGTTATTGCCGAACTGGCCAAGCAAAATTTTGAAACTATTAGCGAATTTTTAAAAACAGCATCACGATCACGACATGGACCACTGCGACTACGACGTAGACGACGACGACGGTCGAGTCGCTCGTCGCGGGCATTCATAAGGCGCACGGTCGGCCATAATTTGGGTGTTTGTCTGTTATTTTTGCCGCATTTGCCGCCAGTTGTTGGCTACAAACTAAAATATAACGAATACGACAAAATAATTTGCAATATGTTCGGCCTGTATTTTGACAGCTCATCTCTTCTCGCTCGCTCACTGACTCTCTCGCTCGCTCGCCCATCACTCTATCTGGTTCCTGCAAGCACCCGTTCCTCTCTCACTCGCTCGGCTACCCAGACGGAATTTTCATAGTTACAAACATACTGCATATATAAATGGGAATGTATGTACATACATACATATGTATCTACATTTGTTATTGTTTGTTTTCACATTTACTATCATTTCCATCGCACGCTCTCTGGACTGTAAACATGCAGACACACACACACACACACGTCGTATTTTTTCGCATCTCTGTAACAATTTTCATTTCGCTTTCGAGCCCATTGACTAGCGAAAGTGCTCTATGTGCAATAAAATAAAGATACATATATATATTTATGTATACATTTATACATAAATTTTCCCTTTGCTCGCCTGCCATTATTTTTACTCTACTTAGCAAGTCGCATGGCAAAGCTAAATATTTTTAAATACTTTTGTCTCTACGTTGGCTTATTTATTGGTGTGGTCAAGAAGTGGCATTCCGTTGTCCATGTCCAGCACTCACATTAGTTATTTTTAGAGTCACGGGCATTGTAACAAGTCAATGTCGCACAATTCACAAATGTTTTCATCATTTATTTATAAATACACAGAAATATGTTGCGCTTGACTTGTGACACTTTCTATGCAATTGTATTGATGAGCACATCCATTCATCGGGCAATGCCCATCGTTCATTTAATGTATTTTTGCACACACAAAATTACCTTATTTTAAATTAACCATTCGAAAACTCTTATATACTAAATTCAAACTACGTGTTTGTCGTTATGAAGTGTGTTCGAAAAATCAATATATATGAGACGATATCTATTTGTCTGCCGCCACAATTTATCGAAACTGAAGTCGGTGGAAATGCAGTGCTGTAAAACATTTAGACATAGCTTTGTTTAATATCAATTTAAACGCTAATATATTTTGAATGCATAAATCAATTAAAAATCTATGAAATGTAATCAAATATCATAATGGAATGAAATTAAATATATCTATCTATACATTTATAATTTTACTACGTAAATACATACGTGTTGCTCAGTTATCGGCAAAGCAGGTGGTTGCTCGTGCTTTACTTATGCAGTGGAGTTCGACTGGATTTCAAGCCATTGGCAATTTTGGCAGCCCTGGTATTTGCACTCGCCCGGCTTAAAAGTCACAACACGTACTTAACTTGTGTAAATTGCTAAATAATGAGTTAATTTAATAGCCATTTGTCAAAAATATAAATTCAAATCAATTGATTAAATTGCAACACTTTCGGGTAAGTTAAAAATGAAAGATTATTGTATATACACGCAAATTTCGTTTGTGTCGCGTTCCATATTAAAAACAGCTGTTCCGCTCGCCAGAGCTGCCACCTTGCGGTCTGAAAAAATCAAGTGCCTGTGTTAATTGCGTCGTGCAAGACAACTCTGGTAGTGATGGTGCTCTTCTTTGTGTTATTATTGTAGACAAAGCCAAAATAAAATAAAAAATTTCCAACTATATTGCTGTTTGCCCATTGATAGCGGAGTGCAAATCTGGACTTAGTCCAAGAGAAAAGCGCGTAAAGAGTCTGCAAATTGTAATTGGCTTAAAATCTAATGCGCGCTGTTGATTGGCGTCGCTCCAAATTTACCAAATTAATTGTTGAGCCGCAGACGGAGTTGGACATCATGGACGACGAGGCTATTGTGACTGTGGAAAAGGAGTTGGATCGCGTTGTGAGCAAGTTGGAGCAACTGCACGAGATTGCTTCTGCCGAAATCGGAGATGTTGCGTCGCTCATGTCGGAGCTGGTTAATGTATTGGGTAATGCAGGTCAAATGCTGGTCACCACGCTCAATACGGGCACACAAATGAACGCGTCTGGCACTGGAAGCACTGACGATCCCATGGACGACACTGTGAACATGCAGGTGGAGACAGAACCATCCGCTCCGCAACGTCTCACCGAGAGTCAGATGGAGATAATCAGAGAAGCCATATCCAAGTGCAATGTTCGCGTGCAGAAGCTGTCGACGGAGCATCGCGACTCCCATGGCTCTGTTTCAAAGATTGGCAAGGCCATCGATCGCAACTTCAGCTCTGACTTCAGTTCAACGATGCGCGTGGACGCGCTGCAAGACGAGGACAACTTAATGCTACTAAACAAGGCAATTGCCAAGCACTACTGCCGCCAGGGCATGGACGACGTCGCTCGCACATTGATCAAGGAGTGCAAAATGAGCGACAGTGATGCCCAAGATGTGTTCGACTCGGAGCGTGAGTTTGCCGAGATCTACAACATCTGGAAACAGATCCAAAAGCGAGATCTTACCGAAGCGCTCGAGTGGGCCATACGCCACTCCAGTCAGCTGCTCGAGCGACACTCGCTCATTGAATTCAGGCTGCATCGCATGCGATTCATGCAGCTGGTCTCCTATGGGCTGGAGTCCCAGCACGAAGCCATCCTGTATGCTCGGAACAATTTCCAGAAGTTTGCCGTGCGCTACGAGCACGAGATTGCCAATTTGATGGCCAGCTTTATCTATCTGCCCGGTGGCCTGGAGAAGACGCCCTACAAGATCTTCTTGGCCCAGGAAATGTGGACCGAACTATCGTTCACATTCCTCAAGGACGCTTGCCAGCTGCTGGGCATTAGCAAAAACTCTGCCCTCTCGGTGGTAGTGAACGCAGGCTGCACCGCGCTGCCCGCCCTGCTGAATATCAAGCAGGTGATGCAATCACGCCAGGTGCTGACCATGTGGAATGGCTGCGACGAGCTGCCCATTGAGATAGACCTGCAGCCCGAGTTCCGGTTTCATTCGATCTTCGCCTGCCCGATCCTGCGCCAGCAGACCACTGAGGACAATCCACCGAAGAAGCTGACATGCGGCCATGTCATCTCGAACGACGCCTTGCACAAGCTCAGCAACGGGCACATTCTGAAGTGTCCCTATTGCCCGGTCGAACAGAATGCCGAGGAGGCCGTTCGTATTTACTTTTAATTGTAGTCCCTATCTTATAAAGCAATTAATCATAATAACATATATACAATGTAATTGAATGTGAGCCTGCCTGTTGGCGCGCTTAGAGCGGTTCGAGCGTGTACACTGACGCGGAGCACCACGAAGGACGAAGGACGAAATGACGAGTGGCTGACCTGAACCGGGGGACGGATCACACAGAGTTATTGATGTTGAATGTTTGGGCAGCTTTTTCCTTAAATGTTATTTGCAATTGTCAGCTCATCTAGATACATATGTTCTTTAGCTAAATTGGTGAGGCGGATTCGAACTACTTGGAGTCGCGCAACTTGTACGAGAGTAATAATCCTAACCAGCCCATTTAAAACCCATTAGCTCTTAGTTATATACATACATAATAAATAAACATTTATCTCTAATACAGCATTGTTGTTTATTGCTTTATTCCTGGAATCTACGAATCAATCAAATGATCAAATTTATTTAATTGACTCGTAAAAGTTTAAAAATTAAATTTATTTATATATCATTCAATTTTGCGAAAAGAAAATAGCATACAAATAATTTCTTTTTTTTTTTAATAAATTTTATCAATAGTTAATTAAAGTTTCTACCAATGCGAAGCTCTCTTGCCTTTGTTTATTTTTTATTTTTTTTTTCCTTCTATGAATATTCTTTTATTTATATTTTTATATATCATATTTTTTCTTCTAATCCCAACAATTGAATCGATATAGCCAATTCCTGGTATGCATAATTCCTGGTAAAAGTGCTTAAGACGAAATCGTCATGCTGATGCTATGTATTATATTTCCCCTACTGAAACTCGATAATTGAATCGATATATGCAACTCCAGTAAGCTAACAATCTCCTATTTAGACTAATCTGAATACCTATATCAAAAATGTATTATTATTAAATATTTCTTTATTATACCTTCTTATACATAAGCACATGTTTTTATCAGTCAAGTATTCATATCTCATACATACGCTTACATCCATGGAAACTTCCAGGCAATTCGTGAATTTAGCCCACTGTGCGCTCGGTGGGTCAACAGTGGCCAGTGTCGAACCGGTTTCGGACTCAATCGTGTCGCAGACACGCTCTCAAATTTACATCGGCTTTGTTCGGCCTGCAGTGCATTTCAGCGATCGCTGGCATACGGCAGACAGCTGATCTGAGGCAACCATACGCACTCGCTGTCTGCAATCGTATCATACTAAATTGTGGTCTGCTTCTCTGTCTTTTTGGCTTTTAGGTGATTGCTTTTCGAGTTTAGTGAGTGGCCAACGAGACGACCTCGCCTACAGCTTTAGGCCGTGCGCAGAGATTGATCAGTGAAGAAACACTACGGATTGTATAAAATGAAAAACGTCTTGGATGTGATGTCGTTACAGCAACACGTGGAGACGAGCAAGGCACAGAATATGAAACCCATTGATTATCGGTGAGTCGCTTGTCTGCCAACAACTTGAATTGTAATTATAAAATGCTCACATGTATTCATTATTCATTTCAGGAAGTCCACCAAACCTGGTCTGGTGCCCCTCTACATTTTCGAGTGCGCGGCGAAGCTGAAGATGAAGCCACTGACAGCCGCCTGCGCCGCCATCGTTTACCATCGCTTCTTCAAGGAGGTCAAAGCAAGTGACTACGACGAGTTTGTGAGTATACAATTGAATCCTATTCGCAGCCGGAATCTTTATGTGTGTTTCATATACAGCTGATAGCCGCCTCCTCGCTCTACTTGGCTGGCAAAATCAAAGACGACGACGCTGTCAAAATTCGCGATGTTATCAACGTGGCATACTGCACGCTGAACCGCGACAGTGCTCCGCTGGACCTGAACGACGAGTACTGGGCCATGCGCGATGCCATCGTACAGGCCGAGCTGCTGATAACCCGTACCCTCAGCTTTGATCTGAACATCGAGCTGGCACACAAGGTAAGCCTGGAGTAGTCTACTGAAGCAGCCATTTAAGCATGTGCTTTCTCTTTTTGCCGGCCGTGCAGTACCTACTGTACTACATGAAAACACTGCAGGATTGGGTGGGCACGGACGTGTGGACCTCTGTGCCGATTGCCAAGACAGCCGCCTCGTACCTGCAGGACTTTCACCATAGCGCAAACATACTGAAATACAAGCCCACACACGTGGCCATCGGCTGTCTATCCCTGGCACTGCAAACATATGGCGTGCAGGTGCCGCTGACCGACGAGTCGGACGAGGCGTCCATGTGGTACAAGCCGCTCGTTAAGGACTTTACTCGAGAGAAGCAGTGGGAAATTATCGAAGACGTCATTGAAGTCTACAAGCATGAGGCGACCCTCATGGCCAACTGAACCTGCAACATAATCATCATTTTCACCAAGAACTGGACGTTCGATACCCGCTCGCCATTCCCATACGATCTATTTATTTGCATTAAAATAACAAAGAAAAAAGAAAGTACTTGAATTACTGAATATATGAAGATTTAATTACAATGAATTCTGGATAACTTTAATGACGATGTTTGTGCTTGTGCTTGTCCGCCCGATGACGCCCCGGCGATACGCTGCGTCGATTCGAACGTGAGCTATACGATGACGCCGGCGACGGAGATCTACGCGATGTGCGACTCGAACGCTCTGAGTAGCGCTTGGGCGAGTCCGATTGGCTTCGTGAGCGATTGCGCTTGGTAGATCGGGAGCTGCGACTGCTCTCGCCGCCACTCAATGGGGAGTGGGAGCGCTTGCGACTGCTGCGTGGGTTGGGACTGGAGCGAGAGTTGCTGCTATAGTAAGAGCTGGGCGCATGCCGGGGATCAGGACTCTCACTGCGCTGCATGCTCTTTGATTTTGTGTGTATGTAGCTCAACGGCGAGTCGATAGAAGTCGTAGGAGAGCTCTATGGATGACAATATGTTGAATTATATAAGTGAGAATAGCTTAGATAAGCATGCCAGACTCTTAATTAGTTAACTAACCCGCTTGAGTAAACGCTTGCGATAGTATTCAACCTGTTCGGGCATTGACCAGCCAGGTTCCAGTCGCCTCTTTCCCGACTCTAGCTCATCTTGATACTGCATAACCTTGACCTCAATTTCGCGCAACTTTTGCCGCTTTTCATCGTTGAACTTGTTTGAGCTGTCTCCATCGCTGTCCTCATCAGAGCTGAAGAATTTCGGCGGATCTGGTGGATCGAGTGTATCCCATTTGCTGGTGGTTATGGCCTGCGCCTCAACTTGTTGCGGGTCAACCGTTTCCCACTTGGATGGTATAAATCCGGGCATCTTGGCTTGCGACTTTCTCTCTGAGGATTTTTGCATTTGCTCCAGTGGCACACCATCCAGATCATCATCCACTGGAAGTATTTAAATTATGATTATATATGCCGTGCCATAGACATTATGACAAACACTAACAGGGCACGCCATCGATTTCGTCATGATACTGTTCCCGCTTGGGAGTGTCTCGCGTAGCTACCGCTGACTCCGGTAGAACGAGTTTCAGAGCGCTCTTCAGCAAAGCAGCACCATCCAGTGGCACACCATCCAAATCCTCATCGTCTTTATCTTCTCCCGAGAGTGGAGCACCGTCTATGTCCTCATCCAAAGCCTCCTCGGAGCGAGATTCTTCAGCTTGGGCTGGTGAAGTGATCTGCAATGGAATTTATATTTGTCCTGTTTATATTCTAATATTATCAGTAACTGCATGAAATTCCCACCTGACGCCCCAGGAATATGGCGTGCAATTGCGATAAGAAATCCTTTGGGTAAATTGTCCATTCCTCCCAGGTGCGTATGACATTGCAGACTCTCGTTTTGAAGCCCTCTGCCTTCAGGCGACTCTCTATGGCCAAATAATAGTTGTGAAGACTCTCGAAAATGTCCACCAATTGCTTTTCCACGCTGCAAACGAGCCAAATCAGTCAAGCCAATGGTTTCCCTTTGTTAGCATTAACTTACGATTTGCGGAAGAAAGAGGCGTTCGACACCTTCACGGTGCAGTTGTGCAATATATCGGAAATGAGATACAGCCGCGCAATCTTCTTGGAAGCCAGAGTCTTTTGGTTTGATAAGGATTCGGCAATGCACTCACAAATCTCGTCAGCTGCATCAGCATGTTCAATGCAAAATATCATCGCATCTCCGATACGTGAACGCTCTGGGGTTAAATGGCGTATTAAATCTTCGAGGCGATCGCGTTGTCTGCGTAATTAAATGTGAAATATAAATAAAGCACTACAAATCAGTTACAAATAACATTATTTACGCGTTCGATAAGGCGCCCTTGTGCACGACGGGTGCATCGGGATCAACAACCAGCTCATCGGGCATGCCTTGCGTGTAGAAATTGGCCACAGGAGGCTTCCATACTGGCCCATCCTTGAACATACGGAACTGCTGCTCTCGCCACTCGCTGGGCGTGTCGCCCTGCAGCAGTGAGAAAAGCTTCCAGCGGTAGTAAATGTGCGCCGGACTCTCGTTGTCGAAGAGAAACGAAAAGAGCGGATTTTCCATTTCACGGCTCATAATCAAGGCTTCGAACATGGGTCCCTCGCGTATGACAAACTCGATCATGCGATGTATAATATTCAGCACAGATCTAAAATTGAACAAATACAATATAATCAAATCCAATATTATTTTTTAATGAAATCATACTTCTCGGTCGGTATAAAGACTTTTACGACGGACTTGCTTAGCACCTGCAGGTGAAAGAAATATTGTTAATTATTTCATTATTCTGATGGACAACGTATATTACTTACTCTTTCCATATTCTCCTTGTCCTCAATAGTATCATAGTCCTTGTAGTTCTTCTTGGGCAATGTATTCGCCTCGCTAGGTGGTGGCTGAGCATTAAAAGGCAATCCCGACGGTGGTGGCGGCAAAGTGAGCTCGAGTAGGGCTTGAGGTGCAAAGATGGGCGTATTCATAATGGGCACCGTCTTGCCCCAGCCTAGGCGCATTTCATAGCCCATTATGTAGCGGCCATTCAGAGTCCGCAGTGCGCGCTCAGCATCTTTGCGACTCATGTACGCCACAAATCCACAATTCCGGCCTCGCTGCTTCTCTTCCTCAGAGCGTGGCCACATGATCTTAATGCTTGCCAGTGGACCATAGCGACCAAAAATTTCCATTAATTGTTGTTCGGATATCTTCGGATTCAGATTGCCCAAATAGAGATTCGTTGTATTCGGGTCGCCGGTGTCAAACGAACCGCCCGCATCTCGAGCACTGGCCGACTGAGACTGAGAAGTGCTCGGAGCTTGCTGCTGTTGCTGTGGCTGTTGCGCCACTGGGGCACTCGCCACCGCCATATGCTTGTACTTATGCCGCTCCTCGCGCTCTTCTTGTATTCTGCGAAAGAGATAAGGGAACGGTTAACCAAGTTGTTAATTGGGTAATCCGTCATCTTACTGTCTCAATTCCTCCTTGAACAACTCTAAATTGCTCTTTTTCTTCTCCTGATTCTTCTTTTTGAGAGGTGCGGGATCTTTCTTGAGATCAGATGCCAGAAGCTTTGCGTAATCCTCTGCCTTTTCAGAAGCGCTCTTTTCAACCAGCTTGGATCCCGGTTTGTACAGCTTGCCTTTCTCACTTTTGTCCTCTCGCCTGGAGCCCGCATCGTATGTACCGGCCTTTACCCACACTTTTGATGAGGCTGTTGGCGCTTCTTGAAAGGTCTCCACAAACTCTTTAAACGCCTGAGCATAAACAAAAGACAACAATTACATTACGCTTCCATCATACATCGCTTTTTACTCACGTGTGCCGCAGCCGCTTCATCTTCCTTCTTTTTCTGTTCCTCCAATTCCTTTTTCGACTGTAAAATCAAAAGTTTTATAAAGGCCACACAAAATTAGTCTTAGAACTTACCAATTGTCGCTTTGAAAATGTACCGACCGTAAAGGCCTCAAGCTTTTTTTCGCTGATGCGCTAAAGTAAACAAAACGTAAAATACTTGGAAACTCCTCTTGCATTATTTTTACCTTCATTCTGCTTAGATCTCTTTCAAGCTTATCACTTCAACGCATTTATTTGTTAACTCAATTTTTCCTCTTCTCACTAATGCAACCGATGTCAATTCTTAATACCGATATCGATAATCTATACAAAGTTGGCAGCTGGAGTTTTTTAAATATGCATGTCATGCATAAACCGATAATCAGTGAAGTAAGAGCTCAAATAACTTTCAAACCTTGATTTACTTATCCAACGGTGGCTATATCTTTTTAATACAAATTTGAATTATTGAATAAATCAAAGACTTGAAACTTTAAATTCCACTGTAGAAGTACACACAATCAGCATTTTTAACTGCCCATAAAAATACTATTTTATAATATATTATTATTATTATTATTTTGATATCGTTACTCAAGAGTAAATTGCATATTATAAGTGCTCAAATTATTTCAATTATAATTTATTTAATAATAATCGTTATATTGAATATCGCTCCATACTCGCGTTAAATATCGATAAATTGATACGATATCAACATCCCTAATCACAATTAACTTAATAAATTTTGTACAACAAAATATACTGTGGTCGCTTGCTGCCAGCGTACACGGACAGATCTCAATCGCTTGGCGCAGCGTGAAGAGCCTTACAGGGAGTTTTTAAAATGGAACCACAAATTTGTAGGCTATGCTTGCGGGGCTGTGGTTCCCAGATGTGCCTCCAAATCTTTAACAGTGAAGCAGGTGATGCAGGTGTCGAAGGTAACGTCCCAAATGTTGCGGAAGTTCTACGGCAGCACTTTTGGTTTGAGGTAATCCAAATTGATTATTCACATTTCGAAATCGTCCATTAACAAACTCATCTGTCTTTTACAGGTGTCACCGAACGATGCAATATCAAAAGTCGTGTGCAATGTGTGCTGGACACAGGTGTCTGAGTTCCATCAGTTCTATGTATCAATACAAGAGGCTCAGCTTATTTTTGCCAATACCCCGAAATTCAAACAGGATCCTGATCCGGATATGATGAGCACGCCGTGGCCCGAGGAAGTTATGATGCCGGCTGAAGAGCTCACAGTGGATGGGGATACAAATAATGACTGCACTAGCACACAGGTCAACATAAATCCTTTAGATGGACTTGACCTGGAGATGGCAACGTATGTGCACGTTGGTACCGACAGCAAGCCGGAGATCAAATTGGAAAGGCTTACGCCCGACGAATTTATGAACCAATTGGACGATGTAGACATTATTGTTACAAGAAGTGGTCGAAAGCGAAGACGTGATACCGAAGCGATTGATAAGGAGCGAAGAGCCAAAGAGAAAAGGTCAGCGCAGTCCAAAGGCCATGAGAAGCGTAAGACAACCGCAAAGCGAACGTTCAAAAAACAGCAGTGGCCGCCATTCTGCAAAGAGGACGAAGATTTGATCAAACGCTATATTGTAATGGGCTGTGAGCTATGCATTTTCCTTGCGGAAGATTTCGACGGGATTCGAGATCACTTCAAGGAGAAGCACCCAGACGAACGGCCATATGTGAAATGCTGTGGGCGAAAACTAAACAAACGTTGTCTAATCGTAGAGCATGCAAGACGGCACGAGAATCCTGAATATATTAAGTAAATAATCTGTAGACAATGTACCCTATATATTTCTATATGATAATATGCTTTAACTCTTGCAGGTGCAACGACTGCGGCAAGGTATTTGCCAATTCGAGCGTGTTACGCGCCCATTGGCTGGTCCACCATGTGCCCGACGAGGAATGCGACTTTCAGTGCGAGGAGTGCGGCAAGCGGTTCTCACGGAGCAATCTCCTTGAGTTGCACAAGGGCTCGCATGTGCCAGCCAACGAGCGCAAGTTCATCTGCCCCGAGTGCCCCAAGCATAATGCGTAAGTAAAGAGATTAATTATTAAAGACTTCGATTTATTAATATTTCAATCAATAGCTTTGCCACCGAGTACCACATGCAGGTGCACATTAGCATGCAGCACCGAAAGGCGGCGAATGTGTGTCATGTGTGCGGTAAGGAGATCAAGGATAAGGCTGTCTTCGAAAAGCACGTCCGCCTGCACTTCGAGGAGAGCGGGCCGCGCATTAAGTGCCCACGGCCCGACTGCGAGAGCTGGCTGAAGGATGAGGACAACTTAAAGCAGCATTTGAGGCGCCACAATGATGAGGGCAAAACATTCATCTGCTCCGAGTGCGGCAAGAGCTGCAAGAACTCTCGCGCTCTCATTGGACACAAACGCTATTCGCACTCAAATACCATCTACACCTGCGAGCAGTGCGGCAAAACCTTTAAGAAAGATATTAGCCTTAAGGTTTGTAATGAGCACTTTATATATTTGACTATATTTGCAATATAATATTCCAATTTCAGGAGCATATGGCTCAGCACACTGGAGAACCCTTGTATAAATGCCCGTTCTGTCCCCGAACATTCAACTCAAATGCGAATATGCACTCCCATAAGAAGCGAATGCATCCCAATGAATGGGATCACTGGCGTAGAACAAAGACGGGCAGCTCCCAGAAGGTGCTTCCCAGTGCTCAAGTCTCGCAAATGTTCAGAGAAGATACTGAATCGTTCTCCATTCCGAATATTACGAATGTGTTTTAAAAGGACTAGCAGACTTTTTCTACCCTGTTGTATATATATTCCTTCTCTTGAATGTATAAATATATATGTATATATACATATAAATATTTAAAGAACCAATGAATACAAACGTAATAAAACGAAATAGTGAAATACAAAGTAAAATTTAGGTTGTTTAAGTTTACCACAAAATTCTTTTAAACTTTTGACTTATTTACTAATTATCGATAAGTAATTACAACTTTCGTATATGTCAATGTTTTATACTCCTTATTAATTACTTTTATTTTTCAAAAATATGTAATTTTATTGAAAACTTTTGAAGCTCAAATATTTCTTTAAACCTCTGTTAATTGATAAAAATCTGTGCTGCCAACTATATCAGAAAGGTATCTTATCGATAATGTTAGACTGTGCGATAGTTTTCCATCAGCTGTTAGAGACAACAATCGAACCATCGTTTACAATGTTCCAGCACTTATAACTCTTAACACAAACAGCTACGTCAACAACATTAAAATGAATGTAAGTTTAAATTGTTTTGCCAACTAAATAGTAATTATGTTTAAAGGAATTTAAATTGTATTACTTTAAAATGTATACTATTGATCTCATTTATTTATTTGTTTATTTAAATAATAGGAGTCAGAAATACCAATTGACATTCACACGTTGAAGCTTCAGGACTGGCTTGTGAGCAGGCGTATTGTTCCTAAAAATATTCAGGCCGCGCTCAAGGACATACACTCAAAGATCAGCAATGCTCTGCAAGACATGCCCGCCAATGATCAGTTGATCAAGTTGTTATCTGGATCAAGTAAGTGTATTAATATTATCCATACATTTTAATTATCCATAATACAAATTGATGTTCTTTGCTTTATTGCAGATATAAACTATTTGCATGTCAAGGAGATTATCGAAATACTCAAGCAAACCGAAAAGGATACCAAAAGCGTCTTCGGCACCTATGGCAGTCAGCGCATGAAAGACTGGCAGGAAGTTTGCCGTCTGTATGAGAAGAACGCCACGTACCTCGCGGAGACTGCGCAAATATTTGTGCGCAATGTAAACTACGAAATACCTGGAGTACGAAAGCAGATGCTGAAACTGGAGCAGCAAATCGATGAATCATTGAAACGTGCCCACGACCTCAATAAGCCAGAAGCACAGCTGCTTGCAGAGCATGCCGCCTTGCTGGAACAATTGGGCGTAAAAGGCGAGAACTTGCATTCAGAATTCATTGAAGTGCTGGCAGGTCTACCGGATCTGTACGCCAAGTCTTTGCAGGACATTGGTAGAGTGCAAGCAGGCATTGATTTATATGCCCAATTCAGTGGACAGCAACAATGTTTGCCCATTCTGCGTCATTTGGTGGAGCATGGAAACACTACAGTGTATCAGTACATTCACAAAGAAGCGCCTCTGGCCGTTGAGGAACCTGAGCTGCGTCTCAACTTCAGCGGGTCGAACTCGAGCAAAGAAACCGAGGGCAATGAAATTGACTTTGGTACTGACGACAATGGAGGAACATCCTCGACAGTCTCAGCGGAAATGATTGACTATGGCGACTTCCAGGAAAACGATGGCGGCAACATAGATTGGGGCATTGAAAGTGCGCCAACAAACGCCGTCGAGATCAACTTTGACATACCTGTCGAGGAGTACGGCATTGTGGTTGAGGGCACCGGCATGGATGGTGGCACAGCTAAAGGTCTGCTTTCAGAATGAACTCTATTTAAACCACATTCTATAAATTTCCAATATTGCAGGTGATCAGGCCTACACGCTACTGGACTCGCCCAACTATCGGGATCGCTTTCTGGACGAAATACACGAGCTGGAGGCATTCCTGCGCATGCGTCTGTATGAGCTTAACCACTTGGATTCGTCCAGCAACATTATGTTCTCACTGATGGACAACATTTCGACGCACGACAGCGAGAGCATTACTAAAATATTGGGCGATGTTGAGAAGATCATACAGAAGACCTCGGATGAGCAGACGCGTCACCTCTTCCAACTGAAACATTCGCCCAAATATGCCGATTTGCTGACCAGCAAGCTGCAGCAGATGACGAAAGCCGTGGAGAAGCTGCGCACGACACGCGAGGTGCTGAAGCAGCGTGCCGTCGAGCTGCGTGAGCAGCGTCAGCAATTGAATCCAGTCTTGGACGAACTGATTGCGCAGACCCGAGCGTTACAGAGCTATATTGAAAAGGATATTTCCAAACGTTACAAGAATCGCGTTGTGAATCTAATTGGCGGCGTAAATTAGATGTTTGGCTATAAATGTTTCTGTACAGTTTTGAATAGGGTATATGCTTGGGAACTATGGAAAAGTGCAAATAAATGTTGAAAATTTAATTTTTGTATATGCATATACATATGTGTACATATATGAATAAATATGTATGTAATATAAATATATTATTTTCAGACTTGTATCTGGACAATTGGTCATCAACCTTTGAGGTTTTATCTAGGCGATTGATTCTGTTTAGGTATGATCATTTCCAAATTCAAACAAGAATATAATAGATATGATAAAATATTGTTTTAGACATTCTAGCAATGAAAATAAATTCCAGTCGATCACAAAATATCTTGCTATTATATATCAAAATAGATAATGCTAAAAAAATTTTAATTGATTTTCAGCCCGTAAATTGTACAATAAAAATTTAAATTTTTAAATATTTTTTTAAAAGAATTTTATTTATTTTTATTTTGCTATTTTTATTAAATATACAAATTTTATTTATATTTTTGTGTGTTTTAATTTGTTTTTATTTACTTTTATTTTCTTTTCTTTTTTGTTGGTTTGCTTATTTTTGTATCCAGAATACAAATCTAATTTAATGTAGTTGTTGTTGGTTGCTTGTTTGTTTGTTTGTTCATTCATAAAAGTAGCCTTACACTTGTATTGTTTTAAACTTTCACTTATGTAATGTTTGCTTCTTAGCTGAATTGCATACACAATTTTTTAAACAAACGAACAACGCTATAAACTAATATGATTAACTTAAGGGGGGAAGAGGGGGGTACTGAATAGGGGGTGGTTAAGGAAATACATACATACCAACTAAACATGTTTCTTTCGCTTTTTGTATTTAGTAAGGAGATTTGCGTGTGTGTGTGTGTGAGTGTGTGGATGGTAGGGTGAGGCTTACGATTTATACAGATGCTGATTGATCAATGTGATTTGTTTTAAACGGGCCATTAATTAAGTAATTAATCAATTAATTACACGAGTTTGGGTGTAAAAAGCCACAAAATGGATATACATACACGATACCAACTAGACTTAGGCACTAATCTAACAAAAAAATGTGGGCTCAATCGGCATTTTAGGTCATGTAAATAAAATCAAATATATTTGCATGTTATAAATGTATGTATGTATATATAGCTATATATATATATATGTAATCATTGATTTTTCAACTAAATAGAAAATAACAAGCACTATCGAAATTAAAATAATATATAATATATATATATAGATTTGTATAATATATAATTAGTTGACGGCAAAGGGCCTCTTGATATGGTTTGAACAACTTTTCTGTTATCTGTTCTCTGCTTCTCGGCTCTGGCCTAGGCCTATCCTTATTGTGATGCAGGCAGGCCCCAAGCCCTAAACTCTTTCAAATCAATCTACAAAATTTCATACTTTTTTAAGGTTTTGCATTTATATATATTTATATATATGTACACATATACATATACATATATAAGGTTGCTCTGATTTTTAATATTAACGTACGTATTTGTGTTCTCATTTAAGTTAAATAAGCATAAATTATGTTGCAAAAATTTGTTCGAAGGTTTGTTTGTTGTTGCTTCTGTTCATCATGTTGCTGTTGTTGTTGTTGTTGCTGTTGTGGTCTGGTGTTATTGTTGATACATCCTTACAGGCTACATATTACATCGTTTACGTAAATATTTATAGTGTTTATTTCTCTTTGTTTGTTGTTGTTTTCCTTACTCGCTACTATGTATATATGTATATATGTATTTATATGTCTGTAGTCATGTTCTTCTTAATCTTCCTTCAATTATATATTTGATTTTATCTTGGTGCTGTTTGTGTGTGTGTGTGTGCTATGTGTGTTTGTGTGTGTGTGTGTGGATGTGTTTCCTGTTCTTTATTTCAATTTATTTGTATACAAGTGTCTGATAGCGTCGGTCGGATTAGTTATACTGAGCATCGGCAAGGCCCAATCTTCGAGCTGATTTACTCGACCTATTTCATAACACTCCAGTATATATATATACTATATACATATATATCTATAGAGTTCGCCTTCTGTTAAACCTTATCTAGATAGAATCATCATCTGGCACGCTCTTAACGCGCAGACTAAACAATTGTGAATGCTTTTCAATGAAAAACATCGCCTCTCTTGGCGCTTAAACTTGCTGCTGATGCTGGCCACCAGTGCGTGTGATTATGATTATGATTATGATTATGCGCGTAGTGGTGGGGCTGCTGGTGGTGCCCTGGGGCACCACCCAGCGCCGGCTACTTTGGTTGTCAATCGTTCTTCACTGGATAGTAGATAAGATCGGGCTGCTGTTGCATATGATGCATGTAGTCATTGATCGGCGGCAGCACGGACTTTGAATCGTCGCCCAGCATCGGATAGCCGACACCTACGCCCACGCCCACGCCCACGCCAATTGGCGGTGCCGTCCGCTCATAGACGCTGCCATGCGGCGGCGGCGGGGGCAACAAGTGCGCGGTGCCCGCCAGCGAGTGCAGCGGCTGTTGCAGCCCATGCGGATGACCCGGATGGCCGTGGTATGGCTGAAAGCTGTTGTGCTTCTGCTGTTCGCTGACCAGCTGGTCACTGAGCGCGCTGTGGTTGTGATGTTGTTCGTAGGAGACGCCTCCCCCGCCGCCGTAAACGTTACCCGGCCCGCCATGCCGCATTAAACCACCGCCATAGGGCCCAGCCGCATTGTGATGTTGCTGTGTCGGCTGCTGTTGTTGCGGCTGCTGTGATTGCTGCTGCTGTTGCTGTTGCTGTTGTTGCTGCTGCTGCTGCATCATATCAAAATTGTACTCCATAGGCGTGGGATTCGTATCGATGAGATTCGTGAGAATACTGCCAATGTTGTTGTAATTATGAGCATCTCCCGGTCCAATTTGATTCGACTGCGGCTGCGGCGTAGGCGGTTGTTGTTGCTGCTGTTGTTGTTGTTGTTGTTGCTGCTGCTGTTGCTGCTGCTGCGGCCACATGTGCTGGAAGCCCAATAAGTCGCCCGCCAATGCTGGGTCTTGTGGTTGCTGTTGCTGCTGCTGCTGTGGTGGTGGCTGTTGCTGCTGCTGCGGCTTGTTGACGCCCACGGCTGATTGTTGCTGCGCAGACGACGCCGGAGCACCAACACCCATTGGAAGCCCGAGAAACTCTGTTGAGTCGACAATGTAGAACTTGTTGTCCTTGAGCTCGACTGGCTGGCTGTTTGGTGGGCCGCCAAAGCCCATATTGCCCCAGGATTCATTCGCCTGTTGCTGCTGCTGTTGTTGTTGTTGTTGTTGCTGCATAAACTGCTGCTGTGTTGCTGACGCAGCAGCTGATGGCGATGGCTGGGGCTGCGGCGACTGCAGGCGCGAGTGCTGATGCTGCGGCGAATGGGTGTGGCGATGCTGTTGTAGTATCAGCTGGTGCTGGTGGTGCATCGGGGGCATGTGGTGCGGCGAGGTGAAATGCTGCTGCTGCTGTTGTTGCATCTGCTGCGCTTGGAGTGGATGTGGATGCGAGTGCGGATGTGGACTCTGAGGCGTATGGCTACGCATATGTTGCTGCTGCTGCTGTTGTTGCTGCGGCGGCACCTGTGGCTGCTGCGGCTGTTGTTGTTGCTGCTGCTGCTGCTGCTGCTGTTGGTATTGGTTTAGCAACTGATGCGGATAGCCGCCAGCCGGATTGCCCGGATTGGGCTCAAAGTGAAACTGACTCTCCGGCCCACCAAAACTGTTCATGCGCTGCATATGCATCTCCGGCGTTGCATTGTTTGGCGTATGCGGCGTATGGCGATGATGCGGTGGCGCCTGCTGTTGTGGCGGCGGCACCGATTGCTGCTGCTGCTGCTGGGAGGGCGGAGGCGTCGCTGCAGCGTGCTGTTGATGTTGTTGATGCAGCGCATTCTGCTGCTGCTGTTGCGTTGGCGGTGGTTGTTGCTGCTGCTGCTGTTGTTGTTGCTGCTGCTGCTGCTGCTGCTGCAACTTGTCCACATTAAAGCTCTGATTGTACATGGAATTCTGTTGAGATTCGCTCGTGGAGACCGAGTGCTGCGACGTGGATGCCGTCGAGGACTGCGAACTATTGCTGCTCACAATGGCATTGAATTGATCCTGCTGCGAGCAGCCCGGCGTTGTCGATAACGGTGGTGGCGGCGTGGGAGTGGCACCCGCACTAACTACCTTGCCAGCACCCGGCTGCATCTGCTGCTGCTGCTGTTGTTGTTGTTGTTGTACTGCAGCTACGCCCGCCTGTGACTTGGCTTTGCTGACCGCTGACTTTTTGCTTGCCTTCACCGGCGGCGGCCCTGGCATGTCAGGCAGCGAAGCCATATCTAGAAGAGATAGCAAAAAATGAATACAGTTAACTTAGCTGTGGACTAATGGAGCACTCACCTTCTTCGTTAGCTTTGGGGAAACGCTGTTTGCCCTTCTTAGGCGGCGGCGGCTGATTGCCATGCATTGTCTGCTTGTGGCGCACCAAGTGAGTCTTCCACTTGAACGTCTGCAGAGCGATAGGATTTATACTTTAGTATACTACACAAATATGTATATATGTTGTATATCTACTCTACCTGATCGCAGTGGTTGCAGCAATGCGGTCGCTCCTCCGAGTGAGATGGCAAATGGCGCTGCAGGGATTTGGCGGAACCGAATCGCTTGCCGCAGAGCGTGCACTTGCACTCAGAGACATCGACGTGGGCGTTGCTGTAGTGCTCCTTGAGCGCAGGATATGTAAAGTAGGAGGAGCCGCACAGGTCGCACACATAGGTGCGCTTCACCTCGGTGTGCAGCTGCACGTGCCGCTCCAGATTGGCCTTGAGCGTGAAGCGGTTATGGCAAATGTGGCACTCGAAGAAATTATCTCGCTTATGCACGCGTATTATATGCTGATACAGAGCATTCTTGGAGGGGAACTCGGCGCCGCACACCTCACAGATGGCACCGTCAGCCTTGTGGCCGGTATCTTCAAAGTGCTGCTGCATCTTCTTCTGCGACAGCTTCAGGCCGCACTCGCCGCACGGAAAGACTGCAAAAGAGCAGCAAAAATGGAGATTAGTTTGACATTTAACAGACGGAGCTCATTTAATAACAATAGTCATAATAATAATATTGAAACGCTTTCTGTCTGGCTTTTGGCAGACATCGCTGGCCTTGGTGAAATTTACATTCACGTCGACTCACTTTTGAAATCCTTCTTGTGCGACTCGACGTGCGCATGGAACTGTTGCCGGCGTGAGTAGGATTCGCCGCATGTTTCGCATACGAACGGAAACTCCTTCACGTGCATCGTGCGATTGTGCTGAATGATTTCCTGCAATAGTCAAATTGAACAGATTAATATTGTTTTTGATATAGTCGAATCGCAATCTCATTCGCACCTCCAGCGTGTTGCCGTTTGGCTGACCACAGTCGTGACAGTAGCCGGGATGCAGCTTGTAGTGATCCAACAGCGACTTGCGTTTCCTGTACGATTTGGGGCACAGCAGGCAATTGTAGCTGGGCTTGTCCTTTTTACTGCCCGGCGTTTGGCTGCCGCCCATCTGGGAGGGCGGCGCCTGCAGCGAGGTGCTGCTGCTGCTGCCGCCATCGATGAGCTGCTGTTTGGCCGCGTCCATCTCGTCAAGCTCATTGTCCAGCTCGTCGTCCTCCTCCTCGCCGGACAGCTCATTGTCGTCCAGCTCCAGCGAAGAGTTCAGCTGCGAACCGACGCCAGTTGGCGTCAGATGCGACGTCTGGGACTGCGACTGCTGCTGTTGCTGGTGCGGATGCAGATGCGACGGCCGATTGTTCATCAACTGCGCATGCTGATGCTGTGGAAAGGGGCTCTGCTGTTGCTGCTGCTGCTGCATTTGCATCTGCATCATCTGCTCGATGATGGGCGGCATTGACAGTGGATTATTGCTTGAGTTATAGTGATTCTGATTCTGGTTCTGATTCTGATTTTGGCTCTCGTTCTGCAGCTGAATCTCACTGCCAGACATCAGCTGCTTTGTCGCCGACATCGCAACACCTTCCAACCCGTAGCCAGTTCTCATGGGCATGGTCAAATGCTGCGATTGCGACTGCGACTGCATCTGCGCCTGGCTCTGCGACATCGACTGCTTGCCGGCTTGCTCCGGGCCCAGCTGCTGGGCCAGCGCGTTGTTGTTGCTCTTGCTGCAGTTGATGTTGTTGTTGATATTGCTTGACGATGTAAGGCCATTGATTCCGAGATTCCCACTGCTGCTGCTGCTGCTGTTGCTGCAATGGACATAGATTAGTATTTAAATAATAACTGATTAATTTATTTGGTCAACTTACAGATGATGCGAATGCAGCTGCGTCCCGTGACTGGAGTCCATGAGCAGGGAGGCGATGCCATTGTCATGCACAGCACTGCTGTTGCTGTTGCTGTTCGCACTGCCGGTGCCAGTCACGCTGCCCAATCCGCTGCCGGCGCCCGCCAGCATCTCATCTATTTCCGGCTCCATTTCCAGCCCATCGATGAGGCGACCTGCGCCCACACCCTCGTCAATGAACTCCTCAAACTTCATAATCTCCTGGGCAGCCGACGACAGCTGCGATTCGGTTTCCGACTCCAGCTCAGAGTCACCAAACGAAATGGATCTGAGCTGGTGTGGCTCTTGCTGCTCCAGCTGTAGCGGCACTTCGAGCTGTTGCTCCAGCTGCTGACTTGGCGGCAGTTCCCGCTCTAAATCGAGCTCTTGGGCTTGCTCCAGTTCCTGC
Organism: Drosophila aldrichi; assembly: GCA_035045965.1. NCBI lineage: Eukaryota > Metazoa > Arthropoda > Insecta > Diptera > Drosophilidae > Drosophila > Drosophila aldrichi. The sequence goes on along the minus strand of JAWNOM010000368.1, from coordinate 850,913 downwards.
TCCTGTTCCAGCTCTTGCGGCTGTTCCTGCTTCAGCTCCTTCTCCTGTTCCTCTTCTAGCAATCTCTCCGTAGCCGCAGTAGCCGCCGCTGCCTTGGCCAGCTCCTGCCGGCGCTCGCGCTGCCTTCGCCACTCGTCCAGCCGCTGCTCGCGCAGCTCTTTCAGCACATGTGTCGAGGGCGTAGTGCCCAGCAGTCGGCCGGTGATCACAAAGTTGTCGTAGAATTGCTTAAGGAAGGGCTTATTTCGCTGGCTCAGCGCCAGGCGAAGCAGCACCCGGAACTGCGCCTTGAAGGCTCGTTCGCTGAACTCCCCGCTGCTGTGATGGTAGCGCAACGTGTACTTGCCGTCCTCGTGGAACACGTAGCCCTCACCCAGGCGGGGACGCGTCTTGGCGACAGGCGTGGCCTTCACCTCCACCAAGCTGCCCATGTGGCTGTTGTTGTTGCTGCGTTTCCGCTTGACCAACGACTTGGAGCCCATGAGCTTCTGTTGCCGGCGCAGCAGGAGCTCTGCGCAGCTGTTGCTTCTATTGCTTCCGTTGTCATAATTATCGCCAGCGTCGTCATCGTCCTCCTCCTCCGTTTCGTCATCGAACGACGCCGCGTACTTCCGCTTCACCAGACCACTGGCCACTGCCGCCGTCTGTATCAGATCGAGCGGATCGCTGGAGAGGAGCATTGGACTCGTTCCGGCCATCGCATCCACATTGTTCTCGGCACAGGAATTCGTGGCGCTGTTCGTGCGGTGAAAGTGCAGGCGCTGCTTACTCATGGAAGAAGAGTTCTCTGTGTCGTCGGCGTCATCTTCGAGGAAATCATCCTCCTCGTCGAGGCACATGTAATCCTCCTTGCAGAGGATCTTCTCAAAGTTCTGATTCAAATCGATCGCGGCTGCCTCATCCTCGTTCTCCCGTTTGATTTTCACAATCGACGTCGACTCCGACTCCGACTGCGGCTCCGTCTTCTCCTTCTTGGGAACAAACAGCAGCTGCAACTGCTCGCTCTTCGCTAGCTGCGCTGCGTCCGGTGCCAGCTTCGATCCGGCGCCATTGTCATTGGGATTGTGACTGAACAGATTCCTGACGACTCTGTCGCAGGCCTCTGGATATTTGCACTTAAGCGTTTGCAGCAGAAATGTGATTGCATCGCACCGCGACACCGCACTCAAACTATCCAGCAGATTCACTGACTGATCCACCTGTAAAGCAAAGAGGAACAATTTGAATGTGAGATGGGAGACAAATCAAATTTAAATAAATTAATATGTAATTTGACAAAATTATGAAACTGCATGAATTATATTGTACTTTATATTAAATATTAATTTTAATTATATTCTATATTATTATAATTTATATATATATATTAATAAAATTGCCAAACTATTTTAGGTCATTGGCGAATTATTTAAACAAAACTTTATTATAGTAAATAACTAGAAATGATAGATCGTTATAATTTAATATTTCCTATTAAGCATATCAAAATGCGCTTAGTATTTAATTCCAAAGAAAACAATCACGAATTTGTCCTCGAGTTCCATTTAAAAGATTAGATCATAATTGGCGTTTTGTTTTATTTAAATGTGTTTTATATTTGTGGTACTTAAATAGATTTATTTCTTATCGTTCCATCTTCATTCATCATCAGGGGTCAGTGCCGACTCCTAGAATCTCTTCTAATATCTCGCACACCTCCCTAAAATATTTTGTTGCTATTAATTAATAAAATCTAAATGAGATTATTGAAATGTTGCTAAGTGTTGTCACGTGCTCAATGGCTGAATCGCGGAATCAATGAAATGCCCAATTAAATCAACGGTATATTTACCTACACATGTGTGCACTGTCAATGTAAATATGTGGGTGTGTGTGTGTGAATGAGTGTTTTACCCCAATTAAATTGAACAGAATAAACACTCACACGTGCACTCAAAAACTGTCATTAAATGCAATTACTGATTATGATTTTCCAAACAATTTAATGCAATTAGAGCGCCAAGAGCGCGCGCGCTTAACTCAGCTAGCGTCGCTGCTGACGTCGACGTCAACGCCAACGTCAGTGAGACCATGGGCAGACAGCGCGGCGACAGCGACAGCAACTGCGCTGCCAATGCGAACGATTAGCGCACAGCATAGTGAACGAAGATGGCAAAAGCAAAATTGTATAAAAAATAACAGGAAAAATAAAAAGGCTATATATAAACATACAGACACACACACACACACATACACAAGCACATGTACGACAATAACAATAAATTTAAAAAATAAAATAAAATAAAAGAGCGCGCAGCGAGGAAAGATGTTGGCCAAAGGGGGGAGAGCAAAGAAATTAAAACAGCGCACAATTTGTGCTACTTTTTCCCCATTCCACAATGTTGCCATCTCAATATATAATGTGTATGAGTATATATGTATGTATGTGTGAGTGTTCGTGTTTATATTTATGTGTGTGCGGGAGTTAAAGCAGCGAGTCAACAAATTATTGTAGTTGTAGTTGTAAAAACATGATGGCGCTCTCTAAATTACTCTCCCACAACCCACCCACTGGCTGACATTTGTTTAGAGAGCGAGAGAGGTTGAGCAATATATACATACACACGTATACATATATATAAATGGGGGTACAAAGAAAGAGAGCGAGATAGAGAGAAAGATGTACAAAGAGAGCGGTAACTGTGAAGAACGGGTTGGGGGCAACGGCACTGAACAACACAACTTTGGCCCCGCTGGCACTTTTCAAATATTCTTTCAGCAGAAGCATAAAATTAATATGATGTTTATCAAATTGAGAGAACTAATTAAGAGCAAGCTAAGAAGGAGGAAATTAAATGAAATTTTAAATGTAGTCGTTGGCGAAATATATTACATTTATTAAATTGATGTTAATTTCACTGTGATTTACTTTCTTGTTAATAATCAATTTCTGTTACTAAGGGAGTTATTATCTACTTAAGTTTGTATTCACAATAAATCTACATATATTAACTAAATTAGCAAATTTGGCGGCTCAAGTTAAAAAACCTTGGTGAAGAATCAATATATTCGTGGAAGCCATTGATGACTCGACATAAAGCTGTTATATGTAAACCTGTGTATACACAGATACATACATACATACATATATACACTCCATTCTACTGGATGTTAATGTTCAATAAATTATAATAATCTATAAAAAAAAAGGCATAAACTTTATGAGCTTCAGAGCTACCTCACTTCTAAATTGGCGCGAGATGATGGCATAAAAGGCTATTCCTAATAGATTTTTCTAATTCTTCTTCAGCTTCATCTATTTCCAAAACATCTCAATTAGAGTAAACAATTCCAAGAATATTATTACAATTTTATAATTATTATTGGTATTTTATACCTATTCTATTTTAATTTTGTCAACTGCCAAATTATATATTTCAATTGTTACTGTCAAAGTAAAAAGAAATTTAAGTATGTATTTTCAACTTTCAACCCGGTGGCAACTCTGTATGCAAGTATGTATTCTAGTCGAAATTGACAGTTCACATTGTTGCAAGTTTAGATTAAAGATAACGCGAGCAACTGAATGCGCACGTGTGTGCGTCTGTCTGGGTGTGTGTCTGTATGTAAACATCTGCGTGTTACAATGTTTATGTGCGTGTCTATATACAACATTATGAGAAAAAGGCACAAACAGACAGACAGAAAAAGAGGGAGAGAGCTTATTAAACATACAAACATATATTCATTTATGTGTGTGTGTGTGTGTCTGTGTATGCCTGTTGCAAAGCTGAGCGCAAGACAAAAACAAATTACATTTTTAATTACATAAATACATACATACATATACAATTATGTGAGTGTTGGTAATTACATATATTATGCTATTCATATTATTCATATCTGCATACATATATTTACTATGTAATTAAATACAGTTTTAGATTCTTAACGGAGCATGAGAAAAGGGAAGATGGAAGAGGGAATAGAGCATAGTTTGAAGAGATTGCGAGTTACGAGGAATTTCTATGGGTTGCTTTAAATTTAAATAGAAAATAATCTAGAATTTATCAAACTCGCCTTATCCCGCGTTATTCAATTCTAGATTCTTGATATATGTAAATATATTTAATATAACTATTATATAAATAATAAACAAATCAAATAGAATCTCATGTAACACTTCTTCACGTTAAATTAATTTAAATTTAATTTGAAATAATATTCCGGTTTCTGTATTCTATTCTATTATATTTAAGTTCGTTGAATTGAAAAGCTAACAGGAAATTAATTTGCCGGTTTAATATCTTATAAATGTGCACACATACATAGATACATATGTATGTACATATATAGATATAGAATGGAATACATAATACAAAGAATAGCTGATAAATAAGGCATTTATATCTACCGAAATTGTTCTCTTTTATACATGCAGGAATATATGTATATGTATGTACATGTATATATAAATAAATAGGCATGTAAAAGTGCTTGAAATATCTATAAAAACTAAATTGAGCACAGCAACTAGGTGCGTGTGTTTGTGTACATATACAAATACACACACATACATATACTCGTAGTACAAATATTTGAAGGCTTAAGAGATCTATGGCATAAGCACGAGCTACACAAACACACACACCCATACTCATGTACGAAATTCTTGTTCTTTTGTTTCACTTAAAATTTATGGGTCTTTCGCTCTTTGTTTCCTTTTATCGTATTTAAGTCGTAACAAGCTTTCCATGCTTAACATTCCGAGTTTCAAATTCCGAATTCGGAATTCGGTAACGAAACTTAGTTTTAGCTATTATGGGGTGTGGCATCTGACATTTATCAAGATAAGGTATAAATTATAGGATTTCATATAATTACAGAGGTATACAAAAATATACATATGTATGTATTTACATACATTTAGAATTGAGTTCATGGTAATACAATGGTAATGCTGCACTACAAGAGTATTACGACTGTATGTTTACTTTAATTGATACAATAAAAGACTTTAAGCATACTTATCAAAGAATATGTAGTTAATATTGTACTAAATAAAAATCGATAGCTGAAAATGAAAACATACATTTCCCAGTTTAAAATTATAATACCTATCAATTGTCATCAGTCCGTTGTCTATTTTAAAATATCATATTTTTGTTTGTATTAAATTAAGACAATCTCAACTTTTTCCAAATTGCAAAAAAAGTAACACATAATAAAGATTTTCATCTCAGACGAGATAAACAGTTAGAAACCAACTAATTATGGTATTTAGCAGGATGATAATAGCTCTTTTCTATTTGTTTATTAATTAACATCTGTTCAAGATTAGAAGTAATTAACATTTATGTGCATATGAACAGAAGTATATGGACAATTAATAGCTTGCTTAACCTTATACTGCTCATAAAAGAAAAAGCAATTAAGAGTGTTAAGTATTAATACACAAAAACATATAAATATAATAAAAACTCTTTGAAAGACAATCGTTGTATTACATTAATAATAAACATATAAATATATACGAAATTTTGAGCATTAAAAGACATTTAAGAGACTATGAATATTATCATATATTATTATAATTTATTTATTTATATGCAATATGGAAATATCATCTTTAAATAATAAATTAAATAAAAATGAATTACAAATATTAAGTAATTCCCATTACAGACATCCTAAATGGGGACAAATGTGTTCGCTAAGCTAATGGACTGCTCTGTAGTTTATTCAATAAGCGCTTGTCTATGTGTACATGTATTTAAAATACAAATGCAGTTTGTCTTGATTTATTGGATTTGGCTGCATCTTTTTCGGCTAGTTCGTTTTAATATTGTTATGTACCTGTTCGGCACGCACAAACACAGCGATAAGGCAACAGGGAAAGAGAGAGAGAGAGAGTGAGAGCACACACATACACGCACACTCATGCTTCAACGTATTTGTTTACATACATAGCACATATTTAGGTTGCCAAACTGAAAACGTTGCAGCTGTAGCTGAAGTGGGGCAAGAATTGCGGCTGCATTTTTAGCAAACTTATGTTTTAAATTTTGCGCTCTTACATATGCATGTATGTACATATTATGTACATGCATAGAGGCAATCACACACACACACTTTGCGCACTTGTCTATGCAAATATATACAATGTACTTAAATATGTACATACACTTGGGTATATAAATACATACTTGCATAGTTTTACTAATCAAATAAAAATAGCATTTACGTTGTCCTCCTTTATTAATGAAATTGGCACAAAGCGAAACAAAACGAGCTACACACACACACACACACACATGCACACACAAATATGCATATGCATGAATGAATGTACAGTGGCCGATAGCTTAAGCGGATGATTTGATTTGAACATAATAGCTTTAATTTATGTATACAAAACTAGATTTATACATACAATACAGTAATATACATATATGTGTATTTTTGTATATAAATTTATTTGTTTAAAATGTCTAGTATAAATTGGTCAAATTGGTTTCTTTACATAAATATAAAATAAAACTAACAAAAATATAGTTCCCTATTTTATTTTCATGCTCACTGGATATAAGTTTTTTTAATACATTCCGGTATATATGTACATATACACATTAACGTTCTTAACAGGTTTAAAATTAATTAAGAGCACTAAAATATTTAGTTGAGAGTGCAATTAGAAACTTTTTCGAGTTTTACGATTACAAAAAATAAAACCCAATTAGTTTCAGCATCTTTCTATTTCTTTCCCTTTTTTCTGTCGAGCAAGAAGACAGATTTTTGTGCTGCATTCCAACAAGAACAAGATTGATTAAAATTTTCTTCAAGCCTGATATTGTACCACTGTGCACGCTGTTTACAATTCTTCACTTGTGCTTTGCTCGTCCATTCGTTCTCCCCCTCACACAAGCACAAGCGCACATACACAAACTTATACAAATACAATCAAATTCATGCTCTCTCGCTGTTGTTTTTATTGTATTTGTAGTCAGAGTGGCGCGCACAAGTTGGATTTCGTAGTATTCGTAGTATTTATGCACATACATACAAACACATATTTAACTATGTAAATGCGATTGTTCGTTCGTTCATATAATGCATAAGTGTTTGTATGTATGTATCTCAGTATGCAATATGTGTGTGCGTGTGTGCATTCAAGTAATGTAATGTTGTTATAAACTAATAAAAATAAAAATAAATATTTTCTCAAAACGACGAGGAAAACAAAACAAAAGTGAATAATAGCCAGCCCCACAACTACTACAACAACAATGATAAAATGGGTCGAAAGTGGGAGAAGTAAAACTGACTGCTTGGCTTATGGGCTGCAGAGGGAAAATAAAAGAGAAGGGAGAAACAAAACTACAATTCATTTTAGAAAAGAAAAAAAATAAGAGAGAAGAGAAGAATGCTTTTATGTAGCACTGGTGTGAGGGAAATGAGGAAAGGGAGTGCTATGGGTTAGTAGGTGGGTGGAGAGCTTAGGAGGTAGAAGATGGGGCAGGGGTAGGGTAGGGTTGGGTGGAGCAAGGGCACACAACTACACTGCGGAAGTTCATACACAGCATAAGCACGAAATATCCATGTTGACTGGTATGTGTGTGGGTTAGCGCGCGGATATTGTGCAAGAACCGATAGCGGGACGGGAAATGCGGAAGAAGAACAGACTAAGCGAACAAAGCTTTTAAATAATAAAACAAGCAACTGCCTCCATTACCCCAAAAGGCATTTTTTAAACATAACATGGACTGTCCGAAATTAATATTGATTGCAGATCATAAACAGAAGCTACCAAACAATAAATAATTCCTGTTGAGCTTACAATTTTGTTTCTACACACAGTTTTTGTGAACGCAGTTCAGAAAATTCTAAATGTTTTTAATTTAGCATTACACAAAAGTTTATAGCATAACATTGCGACAAAAACAAAAACAACAGCTGAAATTAAACTGTTAGTGCACACTGTACTTCACTTCATTTGTTATCTCTCTCTCTCTCTCTCCCTCTCTTCTGGTTCTACATGCGACTCTGCCGCTCTCTTCGTTGCCTACGCATTACACGTTGTTTTGCCACTCTCATTTGATAGTCGCACGGAATGTAGACTTACATATACATACATACATGCCAGCACGCTTGTGTGCGTGCGTGCGTGTACATGAATGTACACATTTATGTATTTACTTAAATGAGTGGGGTCGGGGCAGAGCATTTTATAGAAAACATTATTTAATTACCAGTAATTTAAAATCCAACTGTGTAGTTTTGTTATCCATTTTGTTGTTGGTTTCTGCATTTGGCTGAATTTTATTTATACGTTTCACTTACATACACACACACAAATTCACATACACACTTGCGCTGCGCACACAGGCACAATTTTAATATGCTCATACACACATAGACGTACGTACGTATGTATTTTATTATTTCGATTTTTCTTTGCTTGTGTTTCGCGTTTCTTATACTTGCTCGCTACAGCGCAGCTCTTTTTTTTTTGTGTTATTTCATTTTCCTCATTTTTCTTTTGCCTTATTATACGTTAACGTTGACGGCTACTGCGGATGTCGTTGTTGCGGCTGCTTCTACACAACTTTTCTCTTTATTGACAACATTGAAATATTGTCATTGGTTTCACATTTTATTGCATAAATTAACAACATCAAATGATTTATGAATATTTGTACATTTAACTATTGCTGCTGCCTGATTGCCACTTTCTGTGGCACACGCACGCACACACAACCACACACATACACCGAAGCGCGCTCAATGATGATCTGCTGCGTAGGAAAAATTTCTTAAGATTTGCTGTATTTCGTACTCCGATACGCGTAGTATATATTTTAATTATTTTCCATCGAGAGAAACCGATTATTTAATATTTTTACAAATAATATTAACTTTTTTAGGAGCGAAAACTGCAAAAAGCGACGGAATTTCCACAAAATGTTTTGTATGGTATTTTTTAGTGCATACGGAAACAGTGGCCAATTTTAGGCATTTTTATTACGATGACTGCCAACTATTTCTAGTTTACGGAGTTGCCACATCGCACATTTATTGTTATCGTTATATCTATCGCTATCATCATTCAATTTGTTTTCCTAGCCCGTAATTTTGAAATTTTATTTCACATACAAAATTAACGCAATTTCAATCAAATTAAAAGACTATTTAAGATTTTGACTGCTGCTGAGCTTGCTTCTCCTTTTTGGCGGCCTCTGCCTCAGCTTCTAGTTTGTTGTACTTCTCAATCAATTTCTCCACATCGGGTTTCTCCAAAATGCTGTAGACAGTCGCATTGTTGATGCGCTGCAAGGTGGCCATTTCCACCTTCTCTGGGGTCAGTTTTGTGGTGTCCAAAGTCTTGCTGAGCACCTTAACCGCCAAATCCTTGGCTTCTTCCAACTTTATACTCTCCTTATCGGCTAACTCCTGCTTCAGCATAGAAATGGCGGCACCAAAATTGTTGCCAATGCAAGTCGCCTTCCAACCGCCATAATTGCCACTGGGATCCGACTGATACAGCTGATAACCATACTTGCTGTCCCATCCCATGTATAGCAGTGAAACGCCAAACGGACGCTTGCCACCATACTGGGTGTACGCCTGCTTAATGTCACACAAGTGAGAGACGAGCTGCTCGCATGGAATCACCTCACCGTAGCTGAATTGGTAGCGCTGGGCGATGAGGCGCAGCTCTGAGGTCAACACATTTGCATCGGATGTGATGCCTGCCACGGAACAGACCATATTTCTGAAAATTGAATTAATCAATTAACACTATCTATATACATTAACAATTATTTATATATATATATATATTTCTATTACTCATTTAGACGGTAAATTTTCTCTGATGGAATCGCATTGTCGAGCAACTTGTTTGTGCTGCGGCACTCGGCTGCAAGCACAATTCCATCCTCTGCCAGAATACCGAGGCATGTGCCGGCATGCGATATTGCTTCCATGGCATACTCCACTTGGTAGAGACGGCCCTCTGGCGAAAATATTGTTGTACGAGAATCATAACGTCGAGCCTGAAAAAATATGCAAAAAAAAAATTGTAGCGGTGATTAGGCAAATTGCACATGTAAATGAAAACAGAACAACTTGTTTTTAATTCCAACTGTTAAATTAGTCTTATTTTTGTATTCATACGGACTAAAACGCAATTACCATTTTTTGTTAATTTTATGAATTTGTAGTTTATATTCTTTTGTAAATTAAGCAAATATGCGGCGTCGAGGTTTGTTTCTCTCAAATTATACTTGTCATCGCCGAGACCAGAGTTGTCGCCCTTCATTGATTTTTTTCAATCGATAGAATTAAAAATACCGATAATTCTAATGCCTTAACATACAGCAAATATTTAACATATATATATAGTTTCAGATATTATTTAAACCAATCAAGTGTATTAAAAAAAATATATAGAGCAAAAAATGTTTTAGCCACATATTCGATATTTTCCGATAGCTACTCAGGTAATTAACAAACGTATCGATTTAATAAAACGTAGACAGGGTCGTTTTCAACATTATATGATTCTGACAGCTCACGTAGAATGAGCGCCACTTTTAAACTAATGCTCAAACGTTTAACGTCTAGCGCTTTTAATTTAAATAGGGTTTTAAATTTCGAAATAGGTTTATTAATAAATATAGTATTTCTGAGCTAGATCAAAATGTTAATATTAGTACAATATTATCTTTAAATATAAATAATAGTTCTCTCTAAAATATATAAAAATATTTGCTATTAGAAATATATATTCCTTCTACTTTAAATTAATATTTAAATATACATATTTTGATATTTGTTAAAAGAACTACCACAACTGAATTTATAACTTTATAAATTTATTTAAATTAAGAATTTTGCTGTAAAATCATTACAGATTTTGAATACGTTTAAAATTTCGAGGCATTTTCGACAGGAATTCAACCTTTTACTTTACTGGGTCATAAAGTCAGCTCAAGCAGACACGTTTATTGCTCGCTGGCAAAAGTAACAAAATGAACAGAAACAGAGAGCACAGAAGGGATATAAGAAATCCCACCCACAGCAATAGAGACGCATTAATTGTTGGCGGCACGCGACGCCTTTTATTAGACTGTTGCTCCTTTAGACTGGCAAACACTTTAAATTCAAATGGAGCACAACAACAACTTCAATGGGGCAATGGCAACAAGTGAAAGCAGATGCGAAGTGTAAGGAAAACAATAACAGTGAGGACTCCAAAGATGGACAGACATGACTGCTGCCAGATTATGAAATTTAGCTCAGGCAGCTGATAAGAATATTTTCGTAAATTAAATTAAATTATTAAATTTTATAAAAATGCTTTCATTGAATTGTGCTCATTTCAACTTTGATAAAAATCAATATTTACATCTTGTCGCAAAGCTGATTAATTAAAACAATTGAAGTTCGATTTACATTTTAATCGAATGAAAAAAGTTATCAATGATTATTCAGCAAGCGGCGTACAGCGCCATCTATATATCAAATTTCAAAATTTTACAGATGGCAGAAGCACGTACAAGGTTTTTATGCATAATAAATAAAGTTATATAGTCTAAATGATCTTGATCAAGAATATATAGACTATGGGTCTGCTCGCCCCCTTTCATTTTGATAAGCGTTTGTTGAAGCGCTGTTAAGGTTTTTTTTTCAATAAATGCATCTGTTCGTCAATGGCGATTTCACTGTACATCCTTTCTACTGCTTCTACTGCTTGTGTTGCCCTAGAGTCTCTGCCGCTGGCATTGGCGCTTGGCATTGTTCGCCTAACCTTCGACATTCGCATTGAAATTGACGATGCCGGGCTTCAAATTCGGCTTCGGCACAGCGAGGCGCCGATTGACTCACTACAATCCCACTGCCGCCCACTCCGCCCACTGACGAGTGTCTGCCATTGGTCAAGGAGCTCGTGCCCGATTGCTGAATTATTCCGTAGCCGAGCTGCCTGGGCGACTATATAAAAGAGCTCCAGAGCCTGTGCATCGAGTTCATTCGATAAACGCGACTTGCAAAGGACAAAACTTTCTTTTATTCTTCAAAAGTGTTTGTGAAATTCAAGTTCAAGTTTCAATTCAATTTGTTAAAGGTGCATTAAATATTTCAATAATTAAAGCTTAAAGTTAAACTGAACTTTAATTTATATAAAATGTATAAATTAAATAGTTTGCAATTTTATTATTGAATAACTTTAAAGTTTAAACAGACTTATCTACAATATTTTCATACATATGTTTATATATATTTTGACTTAAAGTTTTCGCAGTTTTATCTAAATTATTCGAATGAATTAGTTACGCCTCATTATCTTTTGTAAATGGGAAGTGAATTAATTTCTCATTTCCATGTGAAAGTGAATTGGTGGAAAATACTTTGAATTGAAATTAATTTGAGAACAGAACTTTGGTTTTTAAATACTGAATTTTTATAAACTTTTTAGTTTTCGGTGTAATGTGAATTTGAAATTTGATGTGTGCGTTATATCAACATTTTAAATGTCCTCTACATTAAATAAATATAATATCTATAATACCAGATAAATCTCAACGAATAAACTAAAGTGAAAACTCGGATTTTATTTTATAAAATTTATTAAAATAATAATACAATTGAAATATTACAACAATGTTGTTACAACAATTTGGAATTCCTCTTATACAATATTTAATATAACTAACTAATTTGTATTTTAAATATCCAATTTTAATCATAACATTTTTCGTGTGATACCAATTGAATGCGATGTCGGTCTTGGTCTATTGTGAACTTGGGCAAAACTATCAAGCAAAAGCAGGCGTGGCTGACTCTTTAAAGTATATAGAATCATGTGCAAAACGATTCACTGAACTGACCTAATCATGTCTATTCAAATGTTTGTTCACTAAGAAGTGATACTTTAAATTGATATATGTATTATAAATTTTTAGACTTATATGTATATAATAATAATTATTTATTTCTTTTTAGTTTTTTTTTCCTATTTGCTTATAATCGATCTGAAAATCAATTCGATTTAACTTTTCATGCATATTTTGAAGGAAATAAAAGACATTTTTATAAATTTATTTTATATTTTGAAAATTGCATTACAACAGAATGTTTACTTGGCAAGAATCGTAGAATGAATGATTTAACCATTTCCGACAATATTTAATAGAGTCTGTATTTAGCTTATTCTTATGTAGAGGCCAGCATATTTTACAACCTGTTGCTGCCTAGCTGCATTTCTAATAGTATTATAATAATATCTCACACCTACTTATAGCTTAAGGATTCAAACATTCCTAGACAACATGTGGCTATTGATGCTAATTACGTGCCTGGGTCTGGTGCTGTTCGAAATCGGATTTGGTTTGCACTTGGCCGGCAAGCGGAGCGACATCGAGTCGTGGGAGGGCATCGAACGGGCTGTGGACGGCATCAGTCATCAGGCGAGGTCGAGCAATGGCAACTTCAATGGCCACTCGAATGACAGCATCGATATCAAGGTGTTCGAGCGCATCCGGGAGACCAAAAATCAGGCGGGCTCCCTCAACGACAGAGACCTCAGCCGAATGCGTGTCTATAATGTGGGCGTACTAATGGCCTCCCATTTGGGTAAGTGACTGGAGGATGCAGGAGCATTGAGCTCATTCTAATGACATCTTATTACAGACTCGCCCTTTGACCTGGAACGTTGCGGACCTGCCGTGGACCTGGCGCTGGATCAGATTAACAAGCGTTTCCTCAGTCCGCACAACATTCGGCTGGTCAAGAAGAAGGCCAGGTAAGGTTTTGCGCGGAGTTCTGGATGAGCACCTGTTGCGTGCTGCACGCTTGAGTTAATTACTCGAATTTCATGGCCGCACTTTGAGCCTAATCCAGGATATGCACTTTAGCCACAAATTGTTTGCTCTTTCCATTTGCCCATTTTTCCATTTTCCCATTTCCCCCATTTTCCCATTTTTAATTGCCGATTTGCCTTGACAGCTATCCGTCTTGCTCGGGCGCCAAGGCACCGGGACTGGCAGCCGATATGCATTTCAAGGACGATGTCATTGCGTTCATAGGACCTGCGTGCGCCTTTGCCCTGGAGCCGGTTGCTCGCTTGGCCGCCTACTGGAATACGCCCATTATCACGGGCATGGGCGATCAGGTGAGCACGTATACGCCGTGGCTGCCACAATCCAGCCCAGCCACAGCTTCAGCTGGATGGCACAGCGTGAGGCCGTCAATTATGTGCTTGCTCCGCTGGCTGCCTAAACGCCAACTAATCCAGCACGGAACGATTCCAGCTTCTGAATCATTGTGGCAACTAGCTGATGAGCCAGCGATTCAATATAACCATTTCTATTTCCTTCTCTTCCCAAGCCACCGTCATCCGAGGGCGAGCTCACCGTCACCTCCGGCATGCTGGGCAGAATACACAAGTGGAAGAACGAGAGTACGGTAAGAGAACTGCCTCAAAGCCCATTAATTAGTTAGGCTTAATTACCACAAGAAAACCAGAAATGAGAAACGAGAAACGCGAAACTGACCCGACGACAAATAAATGCGATTGCAGGTAAATGATTCGAAAGTAAATGATTTTTCGTATGAGAGCTATTAGTATATAGATCAATTTTAGGATAGAATGCTCTGGACATGGAACAATTTTGTCTCTTTTGGCTTAACTTGTGAATTTGTAGCCAGGAATGAAAGATTTGATACTACTCTTCTATTGATACTTATTCTATTTAAGCGTCTATTAACTACAATTTCTATTATAAATTGCTTGCATTACTAGACATTTACTTTTACTAATATTTGATTAGTACTAGTCTTATTAATCTTACTTTTCTACTACTATTTTTTCTACTATGACCTAGTATAAGTGGTACTACTGCTCTTCCTAAAACTATTACTACTATTACTATTACTATTACTACTACTACTTTTGCTGTTACTATAATTACTACTTGTACTACTACTCTTTCGAATACTACTACTACTTTTACTGATAAAATTACTCTTTCTTTTACTACTACTACTAACACTGCTTCCAGTGCTACAACTCTACTGCTAGTATTATTACTTGTGCTACTACTAAAAGTACTTCTACTTTTTGAAATACTACTACTTTTACTGATACTCTTTCTAATACAACTATTACTATTACTATTACTTATTGTAGTTACTACTATTACTATTACTACTACTCATTCTTCTTACTACAATTGGTATTACTACTAACTTTTACTGCTACTATTACGAATTGTGCTAATGCCATTACTATCACTACTACTACTACTACGTTTACTACTAACTATTACAATTTTTGTTATTATTGTGGAAGAAACACTAGCAATAGAAAACTACTTCTACTACTATTGCTTAAATTATTATACCAACAACTTCTTTTATTATTACTTCAAATTTGACTCTTTTACTACCTACTACCTTCTATCAAAAAAGTATTACTGCTACTACTCTTATTCTTGTATCTCTCCACTAACTATTTAACTATTTAATAAATAATATTTATTGATTTCTCACATTTTATCCAATTTTATAAAAACTACCAATTATTTTCTTTTCAATTCTTACTAATTAATCTCTTATTGCAGGGCATGTTTAAAGACAAATCAAAGTATCCCACACTGACCCGAATGTCGTATTGTCAGTGCCGTCTCAAGCTGGTCTTCGCCAGCGTCTTTCGGCAGTTTAACTGGAAGCATGTAGCGCTGCTGGTGGATCGATCGGAGCTATTCTCTCTGACGGTGGGCAAGAATCTGGAGTACGGGCTGCGACAGGAGGGACTCCTGAGCTTTGTGCGCGAGCTGAATGGCAATGAGGAGGAGATATACGAGAACTATCTCAGAGATGCCAGCATGTATGCGAGAGGTAAGAAGAGCTTTAACTCATATAATATATAAGATGAATGCAAATAGATCTCTTGTGAAATCCCTGCAGTTGTCATATTATCTGTGCGCGGCGTCCTCGTGCGGAAATTCATGTTGGCCGCCCACAGCCTGGGCATGACGAATGGGGAGTGGGTGTTCCTGGACGTGGAGATATTTCAGAGCGCCTACTGGGGCGACAAGGACTGGGAGCTGGGCGATGAGAATGATATGAAAGCACGCAAGGCCTACGAGGCGCTGCTGCGCGTCTCCCTGCTGCAGCCGACCAGCCCCACATTCCAGGACTTTGCGGACAATGTGCGGGAGAACGCGCTCACCGAGTACAATTACACGTTTGGCGAGGGCGAGGAGGTGAACTTCTTCATTGGGGCATTCTACGATGGCGTCTACCTGCTCGGCATGGCGCTCAACGAGACTCTGACCGAGGGCGGCGACATCCGAGACGGTGTTAACATCACGCGTCGCATGTGGAACCGCACCTTCCACGGCATCACCGGGCATGTGCGAATAGATGATAACGGCGATCGCGATGCTGACTATTCCATACTGGATCTCGATCCCATCAATGGCAAATTCTCTGTGGTGGCACATTATTACGGTCTTCATAGGTGAGTCCAGTAAATACTCTCTTATACCCTCTTTAACTTGAATGTTTTTGTTTTCTTTCAGAAAATATGCAGCGGCTCATGGCAAGAAGATCCATTGGCCCGGTGGCCGAGAGGAGCCGCCACCGGATATTCCACCCTGCGGCTTCTTGGGCAATGCTCCAGACTGTCATGGCAATGGTAAGTGTATCTTGGTCTTTGTATGATATGAATATATGTATGTATGTAATTCTTTCTATTCTGCCCTTTAGAGACCACAATCATGTACTCCGCATTCGGCCTGGCTTTGTTTTTGGGCCTTGTGCTGCTGGTCATTTGTTTGCTGCAAAAGTAAGTAAAGAGGAAAATATTTTGAGGCTTAGGTATTTCAGGGATTCCTTTGAATAAATTATCCCCTTCAGAAATCCCAGACCTGCTCACTCTTCCCGTTCTTTTTGGTTTATTGCAGGCAAATGAAGCTCAGCAAGGAGCTGCACAATATGTCGTGGCGCGTGCGACCCGAGGATGTGCTCATCGAGATGGGCGGCATGTTTGGCTCCAAGGGCGGTCTGCAGCGGCTGGACGTGGAGAACATATCGTTGCAGCAATTTGGCATCCATTCGGGCCGTGCCTCGATTGCCAGCTTCGCGTCGCTGCCGCCGCAGGTCTACACGACAATTGGACAGTTCAAGGGCGAGCGCGTGGCCATCAAGAAGGTGAACGTGAAGAAGGTGGAGGTCACGTCGACGCTGCTCTGGGAGATCAAGCAGGCGCGAGATGTGAGCCACGAGAATACGGTGCGCTTTGTGGGCGCCTGCATCGATTTGCCCAGGCCAACGGTGCTCATCCTGACGGAGTATTGTTCGCGCGGCAGCCTGAAGGACGTGCTGGAGAACGAGGCCATCGAGCTGGACTGGAACTTTCGCATGTCTCTGATCCACGACATCGTCAAGGGCATGAGCTATCTGCACAACTCCGATGTGGTTGCCCACGGCAAGCTGCGCTCCTGCAATTGCCTGATCGACGGACGTTTCGTGCTCAAGATCTCCGACTTTGGCCTGAGCACACTGACCACGCCCTCCGATTTTGTGCGTGATCAGAACTATTATACCAGTAAGGAGTTTATCATATGCATTTTCTGTTGCTCACATAGTTGATCTTCCAGAGCTGCTGTGGATAGCCCCGGAGCTGCTGCCCATGACCTCGATACCCGGCTGCCCGGCCACCCAGCGCGGCGATGTTTACTCCTTCGGCATCATTCTCGAGGAGATCGTCAATCGGGGCGGACCCTACCAGGAGGCGCGTCAACAGGGCATGGACGTGCACACCATTCTGCATAAGGTGCGGCAGTGTGAGTATCCACCATTCAGGCCACTCATACGGGAGCGGGAGTGCCCGCCGGATCTGCTGGTGCTGATGGAGAAGTGCTGGGCCGACAACCAGGAGGAGCGTCCAGCGTTCTCTACCATCCGAAGCAACATACGCACGATTATGAAGTGAGTGGGAGTCTATCTATTTGGTTCTCCTCTATATATATTTTATTCTTTTTCAGAGGATTCTGTGAGAACCTGATGGATGATTTATTGAATCGCATGGAGCACTATGCCAACAATTTGGAAAGCCTTGTGGAGGAGAAAACACGCCAGCTGAGCCTGGAGAAACAGCGCACCGAGGAGCTGCTATACCAGATCCTGCCACGCCCTGTCGCCCAGCAGCTGATGGCTGGCGATCTGGTGGAGCCCGAGGAGTTTAGCAGCGTCACCATCTACTTCAGCGACATTGTGGGCTTCACCGAGCTCTGCGCACGCAGCACACCCATGGACGTGGTCAACTTTCTCAACGATCTCTACAGCACATTCGATCGCATCATTGGCTTCTATGACGTGTACAAGGTGAGTTGGCCCTGCCCCCATTGTTAACTTCATTGTTGTATTCATTGTTGCCCGCAGGTGGAGACAATTGGCGATGCTTATCTGGTCGTCTCTGGACTCCCGGAGCCCAATGGCGATAAGCATGCTCGGGAAATCGCGCTGATGGCCCTGGACATACTTCAGGCTGTCTGCTCGTTCAATCTGAGGCACAAGCCGGACTACAAAATACAAATACGCATCGGCATGCACTCCGGTTCTGTCTGCGCCGGCGTCGTGGGCAAAAAGATGCCGCACTACTGTCTCTTTGGTGATACTGTGAACACCGCTTCGCGGCTGGAGACGACAGGCATGCGTAAGTGAAAATTAGTTAATCAACTACTTATAACATGATCCCAATGGAACTTGTCAAGCTGTCCTGCTCGGAATCAATTCTTGAATATAATATTTAACAGGCAAACGAATAAGTGCTACAAATAGTATATAGAACATATATTTACATAGCCTTAGAGTATATATATATATTCAACAGACGATCCAAGTCCGTTTAGCTGTCTCTCCATCCTTCCGTCTGTCTATCTATTCATTCGTCTGTCTGTCTGCCGTCCGTCCTTTGCTCTGCTTGACCATCCGTATGTCTGTATACTCATCTTCGATATCTGTCTAAACTATGTTCTATATTCATTTCTGCATTTAGTTCCTTTCTTTTATATTCCTTATATGAAAAGAAGTTTTAACATTCGCACACCTCTTAATAGATCTCACCCAATATCTTTACTTAATTTCTTAGCTGGCAAAATTCACGTTTCATCGGCCACAAAAGCTATACTGGATAAGTTTGGCACCTTTCAGTTGGAGCATCGCGGCGATGTGGAGCTCAAGGGCAAGGGCACTGTCACCACCTATTGGCTAAATAGCACCACCGAGGCGGATGCACGTGCACCCACTCCGCCTCTGCTGAACAACGACGAGGTGCCCTTCCCCTTGCTATTCGCCGGAATGGGGAAGTGAGCCAGCGCTGAGTGCTCCTTGCCCCTCAGCTCAAGTACAAATCCAGCTTAGTTCATTTTGTCTAATGTCTTGCTTATTTATGTTGATACTCTGTAAATTTATTTGAAGTGAGTATATTGGCTTGCGCAGTTCTGTTCTGGTTTTGGTCTGTCAAATCGAACAAAATTGTTGTCAATATTTCTAAACTTATAATATATGTATATGTAGTTGGCAATTGGTTCCGTTCATTCTTGCTTAAGTGTACTTAACTGTTGTTATATTGTGTGAATAGAGTTAGTAGGATATTTAAAGAGAAGCTATTGCTGACTATATATTCATTTATTCATTTATATTCATAAAGTGCATATTGTAAATTAAATGTTGAATACTTTTACTATTTAAGCACGTTTGGGATATAAAATCTATGAACAAAAATTCTTATATAATGTAATTTGTATGTTCCTTGATCTCTGACTCCATTTGTGTAATGTATTTAAATATATTTGCTGAGCTCAAATAATTATTTCAAATAATTATTTACATATATGTATTTATGATGTTATTATAATAACATGTATGTGTATGTATGGCTCTATATGTATGTGTGTATATGCATGAATCTGTCTGTTTATAAGATGATAGATAAAATGTATCTGTATAAATAAATATATGTATATTATTTTGTTAATGTTTGTGTATATTTTGTAACGCTTAAAACTAACTAATAAATTATTGTATTTTGATTATTTAAATAAAAAAAATATATATTTGTGTCTAATATATGTATATTTATTTATCTGCAGTATCTATCAAAATGTAATAATAATAACTATGCTGAAAAATATATTACGTCTCTCATAAAATGTAAATGAGTCTAATAAATTATTATAAATTTAATAATAAATATATAAATAATATTTCCTAACTTTATTTTGAACTGAGTAAAAGCTTATAATTATTATTATATTATTTCGGGAATTATATTTATTATATTAATTCCCTAAAATTATATTTTAGTTACATTTTAAGCTAAATTAACAATATTTTTCCATTTTGAAATATATATATATTTTTTTTAATATTATTTATTTTAATTTAGCTAAATTTAAAATGTAAAAATATTTTAAATTTAGCTAAATTAAAATAAATAATATTAAAAAAAAAATATATATATATTTAAAATATTTTTACATTTTAAATTTTAAAAATATTTTTAAAAATATTTTAGGATTAATATTTTTGATTATATTTTTATTATTTATTATTATTATTAATTTTATTTTCAGTTTCTTTTATTTCCTAAACTTGTTAATTTCAGTTATTCAATAATTTTTCCGAAATGCTGTTGCTTTTGGTTGGTTGTTTCGTATGGCCTGTGAGCATTAGGGGTATGTTTCGCATGCTGAGTTATTTATGAAAAAGCTCTGGCGAAAGCTTTCACAGGACATCCCTAACGGCATTTTAGCTTATTGCCAAACCAGCTGCTTTATTCCACCAGGAAATCAGCTGTTCGAATGCCAAAAGCTTGTGAGATGAAAAATATTCGTGAAAAGCTAATTGAAAAGGAATCGGAAATAAAAACAAATGCAAGAAAATCTTAAATAAAATGTATTTACACTGCGAAAACCTAAAAGTGAATACGACGCGTGTCTGTGACATTTTAGTGATAAATGGCCAATAGAGTTGCAAGCGTAGAGCTCAGAGATACACAAGGCTAAACCGCTGGGCAGCCAATCAAACAATTATCACAGGACACAGGATACAGGACACACACAGCATCATGAAGATATTTAGATTGCGCTCCGTGAAACTGGTGCTGATTGGCTTCATCATAGTCAACTTGGTGTTCTTCTATTACACCTGGAACACGTTCCTCTGGCGGCGCATTAGTCGCGCTCTGACGGGCGAAGCCAACGACACAAAGCCAAAGAGCGAGGCGGCCCACGGGCCGAAGCTGTCGCCAAAGGACAAGGCACGCAATGCCAACAAGCACATAAGGAAGTCCATAACAATTGTCTTCTACGGGCACTACAATTTCGAGCAGGATCTGCGGCCCAGCATCGAGAGGTGAGTAGAGCTAAAACTAGAGGCGGATTAAACATATTCACTCTTGATTCTCCCTCTCCCTCTCTCTCTTTTAGCATATTGGATGTGGTGCCGAATATGCCCATTCTGGTGCTGCAGGAGGGTGCCGCCGAGTACGCCTATCCGCCGGTCAGCTTTGAGCGCAATCTGACCAGCGGCGAGGAGCAGACGGTGCACTTCATGAGTCTGGCCTTCGATGTGCGTCGCACGCGTGAGCAACTGAATCCCCTGGCGGCCATACACACCAAATATGCTCTGCTGATGCCGGACAGCGTGCGGCTGAGCAGCAAGAATCTGCTGCAGAAAATCCTGCGCGAGATGAACACAAAGTCGGGCAAAGCACCGGCTCAGCGCGTCACAGTTGCGCCGGAGGAGCAAGTGCGTCGTCTGCTGCTCATCCCATTTGCGGGCAACTCGAAAGCCTACAGCAGCTGTGCGAAACTCAACCTGGACTTGCCCAACTGGACCATGGAACTGGAGGCACGCAATGATACTACGCATTGTGATTTGGTAAGGGATTGATAGTTGATATAGGCAGTTGTATGTTTGTATATGTCTATAATTTCTTTCCAGTTCTTGCAGAAGCATGCGATACTCATCGACGTGGCCACACTTGGCGCCATGCCGGAACCTTTCGGCTTGCCATTTCCGGAAATGCTCTACGTGCAGGCGAAGATTGCCAATCTAACGGTAATGTATCTGAGTAGTGAAAGGGGTATATTGGTTTAGTCTAAGTCCTCTTGGCGATATTACAGCTAAGCAATTTGATTCATTGGAAATCCCTATATGTAATTGTTAGGAGGAATGAGTAGCCTGTAGTCCCTCAATCCCAACTTTATCCTCTATCATGATTGCTTCTAATCAGGTTCTCTTCTCTTCCACAGACGAGTGTGTTTCCTCAGTCGTTTCTGGAGGGCCGCAAGCTGTTTGCCTCGTTCCACACCAAACAGCGTCGCCTGGAGCTGCGTCGTCGTCAGTTTCGTGAGATGTACAAAAAGTTACAGATCAAGCGCCTAGTGAGGCGCACCCACCGACTGGGCGGCAAGGCTGCGGCCCGTGAAGGCAACTGGCAGCCGCACAGCCCAGTGCTGGATGCACAGTTCTCGTACTCGAACTTCAGTCTGCCCGCCGTCACGGACATCGATCTGTTTGGTTGTGAGCGAACGACAAAGTCGTGCATTGGCACCGTCTATAACAGTCGGCCGTTCTACTACTATCTGGGCAAGCACACGCCGCCCTGCTGCCTGGACAAGCTGAAGACCACCTTCAACCATGTGCTCGAGGAGTTCGAGAATGTGGGCATACGCTACTGGCTGGACAACTATGCGCTCAAGAGCGCCATCGAGACGAATCAGCTGTCGCCGGATGCGTACGACATTGACATCAGCTTCAATGTGCAGGACTTGGAGCGCTCGAACGCCATGAAGAAGTCGCAGAGCAAGCCGCACGTGGACAATGAGGGCTTCTACTGGATCAAGGCCACCGATGGCCACTACTTCCGCGTGCAGTTCTCCAAGGTCAACCAGGTGGGCGTCAATCTGCTGCCCTACGAGATCAGCGGGAACGAGGTGCGAGCGAGCGGCTTCTTTGGCTGGAAGGCGGCCACCTTCGCCTCCGACTACTTGCATCCCATGTCGACGGTGCTCTTTCTGGGCAAGAGCATCATGTGCCCCAACAATGTCTTGGAGTACCTCGAGGGCAAGAACATCAAGGTCAAATCTGATATCGCAGCCCCCGAGGAGGAGTAGATAGATAATCATTTACCTTAGCATAAATTGCATTCAGTTTGTAGCATTAGTTGAATTTTTGTAAAACTTGAACGACTTTCGACTCTATGCACAATTCCTGTACATGTACGATATATGAGAGCGCTATTTTAAGGTATTTTGTAAAATTGAGGTTATGTGTTCCTTTCTGTGTCTCTGTACTTTTCTCTCTGTGTTTATAGCTAGTTCGCATGGATGTCTATATACATATATATATATAAATACATATAGGTAAAGCTAAGTTAGTGAGTGAGCATGTAAATTTCTAAAGCCAAAGTTCTCGGAACTACCAGTCTATACAATAAAGAACTCTGTACTATTCGTACCAATTCAATATATGTTAACTAATCAAAATATAATACACTATCACACAAATACAAGTAGGCTCCATTAGCTCTAAGTGTTCACAGTGGTAGCGGCATCGGGTGCTTGAGCACCTTCCGGCAATTCGCGCACCAAGGATAACAGCTTTTCCAGTTTGGCATTTTGCAGTGTTAGCTGATCGAGATAGAGCTGCTTCTTCGGCGGCTTGACCATGAGGCGGAGATTCGGTGAAAGTTTGAGCGAGGTGGTAACGCCCCTGGAAGGCGAAGAAGGAAACGAATATGTCAGTCAGGTAGAGAGCACTCTCTCTGACAGCTCATACTTACTTCTCGTCGCCCACAATGATGAAGGGCAGCTTTTCGTTGAACGCCAGTCGAGTGAGTTTATTCTTGCGCTTCGGCACTACCGCCTGTACGCATATGGGCTTATATTTATTCACATTCAGGTCGAAAACATGCACCTTGCCCTCGGTGGTAACAGCTGCGAATACGGTGCTGGAATACGGTGCCCACTTGACATCGCCCACAGCGGAACCGAGGTCAAAGATGAAGAGCGGATCGGGACGCATATCCTCCCACACCTTGACGCGCCAATCTCCGCTGCAGGACACAAATATGTTCGAATCGAAGCGATTGTAGTCGATGCGATAGACGGACATATTGTGCGCATCATAGGTCATCAGATACTTGGAGCTAAATAGCGTGCTGCACTTGTAGATCAGGCCGATCTCGGTGCCGACGAGAAAGACGGTCGTATTTGTCGGATGGAACTGAACACAGGAGCCGCCGGTCCTGAGCGTCACCTTCGTGCCATCTGGCCCATCGGCGATGTCGTTCTCGATGTACAGCGTAATTATAGTGGTCACCCACAGCTTGTTCTGCATGAGAATCCAGCTGAACACGCAGCCATCGGAGGACACCGAATAGAAGTTGATTTCGCCATCGGCCATGTCCGGACCCCACTTGATTTGCCACACGCACTCTGCGTGCTTACACTTGACGCCCCTGGACACATACATCGGCGACTTACAGCCATCGCGCAGATCATAGACGCACACGTTCCCGTCGTAGAGCCCAAGCACCACGAGGAAGGGATAACTGGGATGGATGTCACAGCACATGACGCCGCAGTCTGTTTGAACTAGAGTGATAGAAGGAGATACAGAGTGAGGGAAGAGAGAGAAATAGGGAGAGAGTGAGAGAGAGTTAGATAGACCTATACTCACTTATGTAATCTGGATAGGCTGGATTCTTGACGGTAAACAGGCACAAATAGCCCTCGTTGTGCTGCTTTAGGAAATCATCTGCAAGGGAGGATTATGCTATATTAACACTTCAGCCAATATCGAATCAACGGCAACTCACGTGAGCCATAGCATACGGCGAAGAGATCATAATAGCTCGGATTGAAGGTGAGCTCGGTGACATTCATCTTCTTGGTCTTCTCGTATTGAAATTTCCATAGCGGCAGCAGGTTGCCCTCGCCGTCGCGATACTCATCGGCTGGATCCTCCCAGTAGCGATAGTCGTTGCCGATGTCATCGAAGATGTTCTGGTTTATCATGCGCTCCAGTATTTGCCAGCAGCGCATATACTTGCGATTCAGCTGCTCCGCGTAGGCGGTCTTCTTCTTGAAGTTCTGCTTGGCCGTCGGACGTCGGGCAACCGCGGCGCCGGCCTTTTGCTGCTCCGCATAGTCCTCGTTGTAGCTGTCGTAGATGTTCCACTGCAGCACATTGGCGCCAAACTGCGAACGAGGCGGCGGAATGGTCTGGGTGTCCACATTCTATGGAAGATGCAGAGATTAGGATGAGGCGAAATGATGGTTGAAGAGTGCTGCTCGCTACTTACACGCCTCGGATTGACATAGGTGAGGGTTGCCCGCTCACAGTAGTTGAACTGATTGATGAGCTTCTTCTTTTTGCCAGAGGCCGGTGCTACTGGCCGTGCTCCAGTTTGCTCGTCATCTTCGCCGGCTGCCTCGCCCTCTGTGCCCTGCTCACCCTCAGTCTTGCCCTCCTCGTCCTCTTCCTCTTCAGCTTCCTCCTCTTCGCCAGCATCGGCTGCTGGCTTGGCACCGCCGTCATCCTTTTCATCGTCCTCGCCTTCGCCTTCCTCCTCGCCCTCCATCACAGTCTCGCGCTGCTCCACCACGGCATAGTTCGGCATGGGCAAGGGATAGCCGATTTCCTCGCATTCCTCCACCTGGAAGCGCGCCTCCTCCGAGTCCACGTGCAGCGAATTGCCCGGAAAGCTGATCAAGGTCACAGTATTGCCTGGTATCGGAGCCAGCACAAATTCACCCAATTTGAAGTTGTACACTACCAAATTGCGCAGCACATTCGTATTGGTAGGTGTCAGCACCTTGGTCACCTCCTCGGCCAGCTCGGCGTCTGTCAGATCCAGTTGATCATCTGGCTTGACCAATTGGCGTGACTTCATCCAAGCATCGAAGTCATCTGCATCGCCGCCGCCGCCACCTTCCCCCTTGGCCTTGGATTGCCTATTCTGTTTTTTGATTTCGAATAAGAAGTGGATTGGTTAATAGATTTATAAGTGAGCAAACACTGGAGTCGATTGTAAATTGTGTGCTAAGAATTTTAGATAGTGCGCATCTGGGAGCTGAGTCAACCGGTCAAAGACTTACCTTTCATCTGGATATGCCATTACAGTGCTAGGATACTATGGGACTAATCAAACATCAATTGCTCGAACCAAATTGTGCACAGACTTGGAGCTATGTGATCAGTGAGCACGAGTCAAGTATAAAAGCCCACAGCATGCATATTCACAAGTATCTGAAATGTACTCTTTCCAAAAGTCTAAGCTCATGAGAAGTGGTATATGGAATTGCCATTAACTTACTAATAAAACAATATCGGCTTGAACTAAACATTTGCTAGCATTTAATAAAATAATAGTAATATTTATTTTAGCTTATGATGCTCTTGTGTATCCCAGTAAGAGGAATATCGACGGAACTATACGTTGTATAACTCTTTAAAGAATTTAAATTATGGGGTTAGGAAACATTAGTATATTGCAGAAACTGGAATATCGATTGAACTAAACATTTTATAAACTCTTAGGAAATAGATAACATATCAAGTTGGTTTGGGATGCATCTCTGTATTCTCTCTGTATAAAAATTCTATAATATATTAACTCATATCTTATCTTAATATCGAACATCGTCAGCAAGTTAGCTGAGAGCTGCAGACCAGAAATATACCCTAAATTTTAATACAAAGTAGATAGAGATTTGGTTGAAATATATATAATAATATAGAGTATTATAAAGGTACTTTATACACATATATTATCTAGTATTATTAAGATTTTTTGGCTAACTACTATTTGGAAAGGGTATCTGTGTTCGGTATACCGAATACTAGACACTTGTCGCTCTCACAAGTGGGCGGTGCTGGGTGGGTGGGCGACAGTTGCAGTTACCTCCTCGAGTAGCTGTTGCTCCGCCACAGTCAGCTCGTCCGTGCTAGCGCCGCCACAGGCACCGGCCTCATCCAGCGCGACATCGATGTCTGACATATTTCTCTTTTACTTTATTTTTTTTTGCGACTGTACAAGCGAAGGATTAATGTTTCGAGTGCGGTACTCAGAGATGATATGCACTTATATACA
Organism: Drosophila aldrichi; assembly: GCA_035045965.1. NCBI lineage: Eukaryota > Metazoa > Arthropoda > Insecta > Diptera > Drosophilidae > Drosophila > Drosophila aldrichi. Next base: position 823,759 of record JAWNOM010000368.1, on the reverse strand, counting down.
GTAGAGTTGACTGAATGACTAGATCTACATTTAATTGAATTGGCGAAAATAAAATCTAGATTTGTATATACAGAGCTGCGGTTGTAGATATCAGGAATTCGATTCTAAGATTGTATTTACATATTTGTTTGTGGCTTGTTGCACTCACACACACATACACAGACACACACACACACATGTACTACTGAAGCAACTTGCGTTAGATCTAGTACTAAGCTGTTCAGTTATAGTTACAGATAGAGATACAGATACAGATATGGGTACAGTTACAGATACAGCTAGAGAGTTGCAGATACAGTTATAGTTACAGTTGCAGTTACAGTTAGAGATATTCTACGATTGGAAGTACTCATATACCGCCATGGCCTTATTCGCTAGCTTCCACATCTTGGCAATCTGTTTTATTTGATGGAGGAGGAGAGAGCACTGTGAAATATTTCAAGCACGAGGCCTGAACCTCTTGAAGAGCGCAACACGACTGAGCCCAGTGGCCCAGGACTAGCTCGAGGTAGGCACTGTCAGCGGGCCCATTCTGATGACGTTCACGAAAGTTTCAAAAAAACAAAAAAAAACTTCCGTCGCTGACGTCGACGGCACGTCATGGCCAGAGGATGCGCTTGGAGTCGAGAGGGTGCTGACATTTCCGGTAGGGCGCGTAAATAGGTATACGACTCTGAGTTGCGAGCTATTACGGCAATGCCCAGAGGCGTCGCTTAGAGTTACCTATTTACTTTTATGGCCCAAGTCATATCCATGTCTGATTTATTGACTCTTTTATTGCGTTTGGAGCTGGTAGGTGACGTTGATTACCATCGACACTCAATTGGCCAAGGCTCCGCAATATTTGTATATATATATATATAGTCTAGATAAAGTTGTATTTAGTTTTTGTGATCTACCCTCTGTCTGAAAGCTGGCAGTGCCATCTCTTTTGTGAGCACGCACACGACAGCCCAGTCCAGCTCAACTCAACTCAGCACATCCTGCTGCTCATCCCCCCTCCAGCTCTTCTGTCCTGGTCGAGCACATTGCAAATTATGTTTCGTGACAAAGTTCCATCAGAGCGCCAATAACTTTCGCTCAGCTACGTTCCAGCCAACTTATTAAAAAGTAATCGCAAATTTTTAAATACGAAAATAGAATCATATAACGAAGGACGACCGCCAGAATGCGCCAGCTACCCAAGGCGCAATCACACCGTTGACAGCTCCCAAAGTGTTCGCATGTGCTCAGAGCTCGCGGCTCGCTGCTCAGAATTGTGAAATTGTGGAATTGTGCAAGTGCTCTACCCAAAAATTCTCAGCATTGTGTGGATTTTTGCTGTCAAATTAGAATATTAGAGTAATTGCTCACCTTCTTCTTGTCCTTGGCTTTTGCGCTTTGCATGTTGCCGCCGTATCCTTATCCGTGTACCAAGTTCCTTAACTGAACGTGTCTTACTTGGTTCGTTTTGCTGCTGTGTTGTGTTGTAACCACAGTGAAGCCTGTAAGCCTTTTCCTGACATTAACTGAACCAATTTATGTTTTTCACAGTCTAAACTTTACGTAATTGTGAAATAGTACAATGGAATTCGACGCTTGCTTTGCCTTTCATTTCTTGCCTTGTTTATTCGAGTTACTATAGAAATCCCTAGCTCCCACGCACCGGCTGCCATTTGCATATTGATTTGCCAACCGCCCAGATATCGCGACTGTCAACGACCTGGTACTGAGCAAATTGGGCTTTACTTCTACTTCACTCACAACGAACAATTAAAAGTATCGGAGGAACATTAGCGTAATTGTAGGACTCGTATATATAGAGAAAAGTGTAAAACTTTGGTAGGTTAATTAAACTTTCAATGAAAACCTACAAATCTGTCAACTAAAGAAAACTCTTTCCATTATCAGAAAATTTGCTGTAAATTTTTATATTACTGTACATAAAGAAAATATATACGTATATATACACATAAAATATTGCGTTTTATGTAATGCCCATCTGATTAATTTCTAAATCTATTCATATAAAATGAATTCTACTGATCTCTTGATAAGCTCTGTTAATGAAAAATTACTCAGCAATTCTAATTATTGAGTTTTCGTAGAATTGTAGAATTATTCGTACTGCGAAATTGCATTTGCTGCTCTCTGAATCAAGAAACGTATATAACTATATTTTATATATGTATATTACATTGATATTTAAATTTGATTAAAATGTGGTCAATCGTAGATAAATGGAAATAATGTCAGCTAATAAGGTTCGTTAAAGTTATAAAAGTTTATACTAAAGGACTGGAAAGCAAGGAATAAATAGGGGCTAAGGAATTGGGAAAGAACTGCTAAATGGTAATCCAATATTTTAAAAGTATTGTCGTATAAAGGTTGACAAAAATTGGTATAGCTACAATAATTTCTTTACTGAAGCATACATAATATAACTATACTTAAACCGTAAACTTGATTTATCAATGTAGAAACATAATTTAAATAACTATATATGTAGTAGCTCACAGACTTAAACCTAAGGCATGATTTCCTATAACAAAAGCCATAGTACAATCACAATTGCTCATAATAACAAAAGCTATATAAGACTGCACTCAGCTACTCACCTTACACACTCATTCCTAAAACACTTGATCAGTACAATGAGTGTTTATACGTAATGCCCATAGAATGCGTATACAAATTGAGCTCTAGAGTGCAATGCACTGCGAGCATATAAATAAAGATTTTAAGCGAATGCTGGGGCTTGAAGGCCAATGGGTGACGCCTCTATTATTGTAGATCGAAGAGCAGAAACCTTGTAGACGAGATTGAAAGGTCTGAGTATTCCACATATATATTTTTTTATTGTGTCTATACGAGTACATCAGTAGTATCAATATCAGTATAATATATAAAATATGCGCAATGTATATATTCTATGTACTACATACATACATATACATATATGTATATTTGACAATTAAGTTAGGTGTAAAAGACCTAGGTATGCTGCCTCAAGCTCTTCACATATCGCACTGGCACTTCAGGTAGATAAACGCAGACAAAGAACATCATGGGTCCAAATAAAATCATACAGATCAGCCAATATATCAAGGCAATAACTGTTATCGCATCCATATATAGGTTAGAGAGAGGCCAGTCTCGATCAGACAATTATCAAATATAATTACAGAATAACGAATTACGAATTACAAATAAATAGCTAATATCACTAAACATCGGTTAGGGAGATTGTGCAACAGGGCAAAACACGTCTGTCACAGCGCCGATGTTTCTAATTTTAGATGAAATCAAAAACCGCTCCAGGTAACTTTAGACTAAATATCCTATTGTAATATGGCTTCGCTTGCCGCTGGAATATCGTCTTTAAGCCCGCCACCTGAAAGGAAAATAAAGATTATTAGTTATGACTGTTATGATTTATATATAGAGTATAAGCTGAGCTGGAGGCAACTCAGGGCAATGATGTTAAATGAAGAGTAATAGAGTTGAAACTATTCTAAACTGAATGAATCATGTTTAGTTCTATATCGAAGCTTACGCGCTGCTACTATTCCTGCCCGTTGGCCAGTTGAAACTGTTTTAACTGCGCTGCTGAATCACGCACTTTATACTTGACTTCAGATCAGATGGGGTTTATTTTCGGATATTTAACAGCTCCCAGCCTTAAAATAATTTTAGCGAGCAGAACTGAGGCTTGGCGCTGTTAATTCGTGACTGAATTGGAAACCAGAACAACGTAATCCCCCAAAGCGAGTTTTCCTTACTCTCTCACTCTGTCTCTATCTCTTTGTATCTATACAAATCTCTGCCTCTCACTCTCGCTCTCTGTTTCTCTGTTTAGATATTAAGCTCTAGCGTTCAAAGCTTTTGTTTTGCTGTTTCTGATTTGGAATTGTTTGTGACGAAAGTTGGTTTTATAAACGAGATACTGGTATTTTTCAAGGCAATGACAGTGATCCGTTCGTAAAACTGGTTTACGTAATAAGTACTAACTGGAGAACGTTTGAGAACCAATTCAAAATGTTAAATAATATTCGCACACATTTTCTACACTGCTCACAAAAACTTGTACTTTAATGGCCAAAAATGTGATTGAAGTGCATTTTATATATATATAGTTCTGATAAGGGGAATCGAAAAAATTTATAAGTCAAATGTGTTGACAATCTTCACTGCTGATAGGAAAAAGTCAAGATAGGTTATACCTAATCAATTGCCACCTCTCATTAATATGTCTGTTATTTTTATTATATCTGATATTTATATTTTATAAATATACCTATAAATTACTCGCTTTATGGGGCTCTATTATTTTGATTATATCTGATTTAGATTATATTTATATTTATATTATTATTATTCTTTTGTATACCCACTGATATTTAATATAACCTTAAACAAATTTTATGGCTTGAAAGCTGCTTTCTAATTCCCAACACTTCCCAGTATTATTTTCATTGCAAATTGCCGTAAATAATGGGGAAGTAAATATCAACAATCTTTCATTTGGCATTGCAGAAGTTACTAAAAAGAAATGTAATACAAATGTAATTTAAATTAAATTAGGCTAGAGATTACTACATTTTTTTTATGCCTCGCAAAAAAACCCAAATTAAATTCAATTTATTCTATAGTATTCCTCTAAATTTTGGAACTTCTTAGAGTTTCCAGTTTACGTTTTTTACAAAGTTCATTAGTTAAAGCAAAATATTGCATTTTGCATACCAGAATTTATTTTTAAGTTTTGTTAGATTTTAATCCATTTTATAAAAGTATTTAAATTATTGTTAAATTTACAATTCCCACTTCTAGCAAGATGAAGCTAAAACAGAGATTATTCGACTTGTACTTACATGATATAGAAATAACTATCACTGTCCTTGCGTTTAGCATCGCCACGATTTGTGTCTCTCCTAGCCTGGTTCACTGAACCCGGATCCGAATGCCCCTGCATATTGCCATTCCAGGTTGCCCAACGACTTAAGACGCCATTTTGCTGATTGTTCAGATTGTTTTCTTTGTTGGGGTTGACAAAAAACGACTTGACGCTATCCATGGTCGTTCCAATTAATATCAAAAGTGGGCAGAGACAGCGAGAGTGAGCGTAGATATGTCGAGCCTCCAAAACGAAAACAAATTGATAAAGCTAAAAATATAGCAAATGTGTTATTTTGTATGAATACGAGTTTTTTCTTTGGTATGTCGTCAAGTCAAATATGAAGGCACATAAAAATAAATTTTTAAATACAATACATAAAAAATTGTTGTTCTCTGTTTGCTTCTAAATATGCTATTTACAGTTCTATTTTATTTTTTTGTGAAATTGTTCATGATCGTATGATTTCATTTAATTTATTTAAATTTTAGAGGGAGTTTTCGGGAACATTCCGTAACAAGTACGGGTTTTTAATAATCGCAAAATTATAAATTTATTAAATGCTGTTTTTATCTTGTCAAGCCAAATTATACAATTTATAAATGCAACGAGAGTATTTTTAATTAGTATAATTTTGATAATTGCGTCTTAGATTCCATATAGTTAATTTTTTATCAAGATTAACGCGATTCATACATATTATCAATTAGCACTTGGGCACTTGGGCACTTAACAAGTTCAGAACAGTTCAGTTCGCACCACTGATAAGCCACTGTGAGCAGCGAGCACGCGTCGCATTGAACAACAATTTGATTTGTTATTAATAAAACGAACAAAACTGAACAACGTGGCACGATAAGCAGGTCCTAAGACGAGGCCAAATGGCGCTACTTCTGCTACAGCTGATAGCCCCATGCAGCCTTGAAGACGGCATTTTGTTACTGGGCCACTATTCGCTAGACGCGCGACCTACCTCAAGCTGTTGTAGTTCCAGCTATTTATTTATTTGCGCGTCGACTGGTTCAGCTGGTGGCGGGGTACAACGCCCTACGCAATGCTTTCAAATTGGTCTGACACAATTCCTTCGGCTAGTTGCGCACTTCCAATTTCAATTTGACTTCCAATTCCAGCGTTCAGCGTTCCAGGTTTAGCTTTTAGTTTCCAGCGCTCGATTACCCCAACGAACCGTTTCGTACAATGTCTGCGATCGCACTGAACGCAATAACGACGCGCTGTTCGATGGCCGATGCCGATGTCGATGCCGATGTCGCAGCCGATGCCGGGTGCTACGATTTTTTAATCAATTGCGAAGGCGTCACAAACACAACATTGAATATGTACATATGTCCACATACATATATGTATGTATGCATTTGCGCACATGTGTGTGCACTGCTTATGTATGCACTCACAGCGATTACATTATGTCTTAATACACATGGATTTCTTTGCCTTTGCTGGCAGCGTATTTGTTGCTTTCGCTGCAGTTGGTTTTGTTTTCGCTGCCTTTCGTATATCTACCCTGTCGAGGCAGTTTTTCTTGTTTGTTTTGATCATTGCTTCTCACTTCTACACATATGCATATGCGTACATATGTACATATGTAAACACTTACTCTATTCACACTTCCATACAATCGCACATGCACATGTATAACTGGAACAGTCTTTAATGGGAAACTCATTAAGTTAAATGTTTATATTTGCAGTAAAAAGTTTATTTTTAGACCAACAAAATAACGAAGGTACTGTCAATGGCAGTTAAGCACACACATATACATACATAAATGTGTTATATGGTAAAAGTGTTACACAGCTTAAAAAGAAACGCCGTTGGTTTAGCAACTGCTGCAATCGAATATTGTTATACAGTATAACAAGTAAAGCAGTCCCTGTGCATAGCTACCTTCACATATGCATTCACTTGCATACATATGTACATATGCTCGCTTTTGTTAAAATATTTACATATACCATATATGTATACTATGTATATCTGTACATTTTCATATGCAAATTCAATTCTTTGTAAATCCATTAATTACATATTATAGTATACCTGTCACACAGCCAACTTTTGTATTTTGCCCCCAACTTCCGTACTGCAAGTGTCTTTCTAGCTTCTTCTATTTGTTGAGGTCCGGCGTTCCGTGTGCCGTTGATAAGCCCAATGCTTTTGTATAACACAAATAGCTGCAGCTAATCGTAGATTGCTTGGACTTTGTACTTTACACACATTTTCTCAGACGAACGCTGGCATACACACGCGCAAATCTCAACGTTGATGAACGTTTATCAATATGCATAGAAATTAATATGCAAATAATTGATGCGAATAATTTTGTGTAACTATGCAAATGGACTGTGTGTTGTGTGCAAACAGCTATAAAGTTGTTTCAAGTGTATCTCAACTGCTTGCTGTGATCTCATTGAGTGCTATTGAATATTGGGTACCTTTTAAGTGCCTTTTCACTTATACACAGATACACATGCATGTGTGTATGTGTGTATATTGTGTCTATGTGAGTTCATTTTCGTTTATTGAATGTGATGTGTACATAAGCTATCTGTGTGTACATATACATACATATATTTATGTACGTGTTCAACTATACTATATACATGCATATACCTAAACACTTCAAACTAAAAACCTGAACCTATTTCAACCAAACACTGAGTTTCTCAACTCAAATAATTTCCGTCTTTGAGATGCCCTTCAAAGCAGTTAACTAACTTCCTAAGGTATAGATACACACATATGTACATATGTATACTATCTATATAGGTATTTATTGTATATTTATTATAGGTTTCGCAACGAAAAAGAATTTGAAAAGAATGATAAATGTGACTGCATATTTTTCAACTAAAGAAATAAATTCCAAGCAATCTACACAACAAATTTTGCAGCATACTTTCAGGCGAAATTTTTAATTATTTATAATAATTATTGTTTCAGCTTAAAAAAGTTTAGTTTGAAGTAACTCCTTTGTCTTAATAAACATATATTTAAAAAAAGTTTACCCTGAAATAATATGAATATCTATTTATAAATAAAACAAATGAACAGTTAAACAAACTTGCAATAAAAAGAAAATATAACTATAACTAAAAAAATAATTTGCTTGATATTTATTTATTACATTACAATGTTCGCATTTCTTTTTTACAAATGCTGCAAACAATTTTACAGGTTGCCGGAGCTCCGATGCCGACTCTGTGATAGACCGTCGCCGCCTCTTCGGCCATCATCCGGCTCCTGCTTCTGGCCAGGGCCCTGTTGTGGCTCTGGCTGCGGCTTGGCGTTTGCGACTCCGCACAGCAGCAAAGCAGAAAGCTAAGTGGCACCGCCTCGCCCTCCTCCAGAGTCTGGGGCAGGTTCCTGCCACGCGTCTCTGGCAGGAAGAGACTGGCAAAGCCGCCGACTATCAACAAGGCGCCCATCACAATCAGCGGCAGCACCAACATCTGCTGGCCCTGCAAGCAGATGGAAGGCATTTAGAGGGGGATAACTATGAATGGACTAAGAACTCACCATGTGGTTGATTATTGGAATGAATATGGGACCCGTCATGGCCACCACCGAGCTGAAGCTCATGCCCAGGCCACGCACCACGGTCGGATATAGCTCGGAGGCGAGCAGCGGCAGCACGACAAACGCCGACGAGATGCCCATCTTGCCAATGCAGTAGAGCAGCAGCATCACCTCCGCCTGCTGCTGATAGAGCACGGTGGCCACACAGGCCACGCCCCCCACGAGCATCGAAATGAAGAGAATCCAGCGGCGCCCAAAGTAACTCAAGCCCGGCCACAGCAGCAGGTACGTGGGCAGCTCCACTGCGCCGGCCAGAAAGAAATTCCAGATCTCGTCGCCACCCAGCGCCGGGGCATAGTAGCTGAGACCCACATAGACGCTGGTGTTGGCGAACCAGATCAGGGTCACAATCAGTGTCTTGCGCCGCATATTGGTGCCCCGGAACAGATCCAAGATGCCGTAGTGCGTCGTCTCTGTTGGCTGCGTGCGGAGCAGGCGTTGCTGCATCCGCTCCACAAAGTCCCGGGAAACGTGAACGCCGTTGACACGCGCCATGACCTTGAGGATGCGTACGGCCCGCTTCGTCTGGCCCACGGCGATGAGCCAGCGTGGTGACTCGGGCAGCACAAAGAAGCAGGAGAAGAGCATCAGTAACGGCAGCGATACAGCCAGAGTCAGATAGCGCCAGTCGCGCACCAAGTAGACCACGCCCTGAATTACATTTACAGCTCATATAATTTCCCTATATATCAAGTCAATTCCTTAAAAGCCTCCACTTACTGAGAGCAGCACCAGTCCCAGGGAGTAGGCAATGTTGGAGACGATTGTGCAAAAGACGCGCCGATCCGGACCAACCAGCTCGATGGCCAGCACGTAGGGGCTGGCCAAGATGGCGGGCACAGTGAGCCCCACGACGAAGCGCAGACCCAGCCAGGAGTAGTAGTTCCAGGCAAAGGCGCTGGCAGCACACGCCACGATCTCGAGCAGCAGATAGGCGTAAAAGGAGGGACGTCGACCCCACAGATCCACCAAATAACCAAACACATAGTTGCCAATCAAGCCGCCCAGGCCAAAGAGCACCAATGCCAGGGTGACATAGTAGCTACTGCTGCAGACCAGATTCCACTGCGAGGAGTATGCATGTAAAATCAGTTTATTGTGGAGCCGACTCTTACCTCTTGCACCACTGTGCTGGGATACATGGATCTGTCGTAGTGCCAGCCGTGCTGGCAGGCCACAATGGCCTCCTGGTCTACCTTCAGCAGCCGGGAAGACTGCTCTCTCTGCAGTTCGTATGGCGTGCGGTACTCTAGATAGCGTACCTTTAAGAGAGAGAGAGAGAGAGAGAGAGAGAGAGAGAGAGAGAGAGAGAGAGAGAGAATATATATATTAAATTGTAACTGTATATTGGCTTTAAATGTTTATTCGAGTTGGTATAACAATTCTTTTCTGGTGAACTACTGCTTGTGCACTGCTTGCTCGCAGCATATTTGAGCACTGCTTTATGTCTGTGGCATGCATATGACAGTTGTAGCACAGTTAATGACAACAGTAGTATAACAAACTGCTTTTAACTAAATTAATTCAATTTAATTAAACATTTCATTTATATTTATATATTGTGCATAGTATAATATACATTAATAATATTCATATTTTTAATGTTATAATTTATATTTGTAAATACATACTTATTTATTGTAAGTACTTATTTTCAGTTAATTTAACAAGGCTATAAAAAAGAGTGATGTATTTATTAAAATAATAAGAAAAAAATAACTAAAATAAAGTAAAATTAAATAGAATAAATAAATATAATGAATCAAATAAAAAAAATAAACTTATTAAATTTTTAAATAAAATAAAATGTATCAAATTAAAAAAATAAATAAAATTCAAAAAAATAAATAAATAAAACAATTATAAATTAAAAATACAATAAATAAATATATATAAAAAAAGAAAAATATATATAAAATATATAAAATCAATAAAATACATAAAAATTGAAGAAAATACAGTAATTAAATAAAACAAACAAACATGTATATTATTTCAATAATTCTTCAAGTATTTCTTCTGCTTACAAAAAAAAAAAAAAAAAAAAAAACAAAAAAAACACACACACACACACACACGCAAACATAGGCACGCACGCATAATCAGTCATGGGCTCAACATTTGAGAGAGACAGTACTTGAGTAAAAGTAAAAGCAAAGAGAGAAGAAGTGCAGAGGATCATTAAAGTTGTCTATGTGTATGCAGCAGCTTTCATTTGGTATTTGTATTTAGGTAAAACAAAGCTAGAATGCTCACAGCAGCAGAGAGCGTTTCCATTGCTCACTTGAAGCTCGACTGAAACGAGCCGTACCTGCTGTCGGGGTCAACATTTGAGAGAGACAGTGCTTGAGTAAAAGTGGCCCTATATAAAGGGCAGCAGCTGCAGCATTTCTTCAGTCGTCAGTCTTCAGTGGTCCAGGCCTGGTGGAGGTCAGTGCATCAAAGTGAAGCAGAGTGTGTGATCGATCAGCTAAGCATTGAAGACGTAGAGGAAATACGTAGAGGTATTACGTAGTGGAATTACGTAGAGGAAATACGTAAAAGAATTACGTAAAGGAAATAGAGCAAATATTTAGCGGATATACTTGGAAGAAATACTTCGAAATACGTAAAGGGAATATTTAGAAGAAATAGACATACATATAAATAGACATAAATAGACATGTAGGGTCTGCCACATCTCCTTCTGCCTGTTACATACATTTCAACAAAACCATTATACTCTGATTTCCCATTTTCAATGGGTGCAGGGTAAAAAAAAAATAAATAAATATGTTGAATAAAATAAACAATAAATAAATTTTAAAAAATTTAGCAAATTAATTAAATAAATACAATAAATAAAAGTTAAAAGAACACATTAATAAACAGCTAATAAAATAAATAAATATAATAAATACAAAATATACATATGTATATGTATAAATATATACAAAATATATAAAGTCAATAAAATAAATTAAAATTGAAGAAAATACAGTAATTAAATAAAATAAACAAACATATAAATAGCAACAAATTTATACAATAAATAATTTACACATGTCTAAGGGTCTATAAGACATTTCATTGAGCATTTTAGCTAGAACTTATGAAGTGGCAGACGTATTTGCAAAGTAATTGAAGATAATATATTATCATTCGACTGAATACTCGACGCATAACTCGTATTCCACATGATATTATATATTAGACACTCTCAACTAGAAATGGATGGAATAGACTCTTTTTCTTTCGACTCTGGAAATTTCTTGATATGCGAAATGTTTATGACAGCAATATGATTAATGCTAATAGATGTATATATGTATGCACGAGTGTGTGTGTGTGTATATTTACTCATATGTTAATTATTATTAATAAAACACGCACTATTTCACTGTAGTTGCGCACGAACATGCTGCACTCAGCGTAGGCTCCATGTTTGTCCCGCGGAATACTTAAATTCTTGACCAGCTGCAGGTAGTCCTGGGTCCAGGGCTCCAGTTCGGGTATGCGGCACCAGTGTTTGGGCGTGGCTGCAATAAACAACTGACTGCACAGCCATTAGAGTGCATCGATCAGGGGATCAGCAGCTAGCACCTCTGTCCCACCTGTAGGCGTGAAAGGCGCAGGGCAGCGCCGCCGGCAACAGTACCGATAATATGATGATCTTCTGATAGAGCCCGAAGGCGCCCACTTCCTTAAGTACTTCATCGAAATCCATGGCACCCGATGATGATCTGCTGATCTGGTGATCTACACACGATATGAATGCGCGCACAACTGATCGAGTGGACAGATGGATGTGGCCAGCGCTAATCCAAAGGGGCTGCAGTTCCGCCACGCGGCTCCCAATCTCAATTGAACATAATTACATTACGGCCTTTCGTGTGTTTTAATTAATTGGACACCGCTGCGTGAGACAGGGTCGCAGCACGGCAAACCACCGGCCCGAACACCACAAATTGGCCAGACAGTCGCAAAAAACCCATAGCAAATCGCAAATCGCAAATAGGTATGCATAAAGTCAGCTGTAAATGCATATATATTTCTTGAACAATCCCGCGACACGTAATCTCAGTTGGGGTAATAAAAAATAATAAATAAGTCTAGATAAAGCAACGACTAGCCTAGCGTAGTCCGGCCTAGTTGCGCGCCAGCCCAATGATGGTCAGAATGTACATGAAGATGTTGATGATGTCCAGATAGAGATTGAGCGCGGCAAAGATGTACTCCTCGGGGCTAATCGCATACTTGTGATTGCCGCCCAGCATCAGCTGCGTGTCGTACACCAGATATACGGAGAAGAGCAGCGCGCCCAGCGACGCATAGACCAGTCCAATGATCTGGCCCGGTATGAAGATGGCAATGATGCCGAAGATGATGAACACCACCAGGCAGGCGACCAGCACGCCGCCGCACATGGTGAAATCGTATTTCGTCTGCAGCGCAAACAGCGTCAGTCCCAGGCTGACCGCCGCCGTAATGCCCACGGCCATGAGCACCTCGTCCGCCTTGTACTGGCCGGCGATCATGCCCAGCAGAAAGGACTCGGCCAGCGTGAACAGGAACAGGAAGATGAAGTTGAGCGGCGTCTTGCGGCGCACGCTCTCACAGCAGGCCATGCTGATCATGGTGACAATTAGCACTGCCTGAAATTGGAGATATCAATGAATACGAATCCTTCAACTCCTCGCTAAATGAGTGACCTACCAGTGCTATCCAGAAGAGTGCTGGATTGCGTTCTACCCAGCCCTGTGCTGCTGACGAGAAGGTGAAAACGCTCACAAAGCCAAACGTGATCAGCAGTTGCACCTGGCATATAATGGAGGGGAATCGTTAAACGGGGATCATTGGAGCATACTAATGCTTACCATTAATATCATATAGACCTTGCGTATGAAGCCCTTGCGTATGCTTTGGTCATCGAATGCAAAACTTTTGTCCGCCTCCGCATCCGCGTAGACGCCATTGTTGTCACCTATGTAGAGAGAGAGAGAGAGAGAGTTAGATGTTTGAGCTTGTACAAAGATCAAAAGGTCAATGTAATCCAAAATCGAACCGTATTGAAAGTGTGTATCGCCCATGGTTAAGTTTTCTGTAGAGCGCGTCTGGTTCGTTCGACTAATGTATATTACCTGAGCCCCAAATTCGCTTGGCCATACGCCAGTTGGACTGACAGATTAGCTACAAACACACTCATAGATGTAGATAAGAAGCCAGATGGTAAATAACCCATATATATATAGAGGGTATATGAATTTGTTACCCTTTTTGAACAACATTGGTATTAGTGTGCACTGATAACGCGTCACTCTCATATCTTCTATATGACACACCTGTGTTTTCTTTTATATATACCAATCGATTGGTATATTATGTAAACCGACCCTCTGAATCACTCACTTTGGCCCTAGTCTTATCAAAACAAAATCTCTGATAACACAATCAAGTTGGACCAGCACATAGAGCACATAACACCAGGTGGAACATGTTTGTAATGTGAATGAATCCAGGAATATAGTGAGAGCGAGAGAGAGTGAAATGCACATTCTGCAGCTGAGCCCATTCGAGTCGAGAAACTTTTTCCGCATGCCTCATGCCTTGTCGATTATCTTATCTCGCGAACTTTCTGTGCAATTGATTTCACTTGCCTTGCTGGTAGTGATACATTTTATGGTATGTACCCGATATCGAAGTTGTTCGCCGATTCACACTCGCACTGCCGTTAGCTTCCGAATAAAACTAAGTAACTATGTTGGGTAGCGCAAGTTCCTAAAAATTTATTTGCCTTCGTCGCACACTTATCGCCAGATAAGAAAACAACCTAAATAGCACAGATAGTAGATAGTGTCGAGCCGGGTCGACACAAAGTTGACTAATCCAGCGCTGACTACGAACTGCCGTCGCCTTAACTGTTGCATTTACTTTCGGCCTGGTCCCCGGTGCATTGACGGCCACGCCCCAGCGCGCTGTGTGGGGAAGACCTACAAGAGTCGCACAAAGCGCCGTCATAGAGTTCACATACATACATACAGCATAGACGATAACCCTTGATTTTCTCTCTGCTTCTTCTTCTTTTTCTATTTTTTAATAAATAAATAGATTCACTTTATTGTTGACTTTACCACAGAGTCGTTACAGAATACTTGCGGGAGGTTTTGAATTGAATTAACTTTGGGTAATTTTTTTTTTTTTTTTTTTTTGGTTTTAGTTTCCTTTTCATATAATGATTAACAACTGCAAGCGGCTCTGCATATATATGTATATATAATAATACACGTATATATAACAACTATTAATTGTTTAAGACTATTTATTGTTTATATGCGGTATTTGCTTTTGTTTCTTTTCTTTTCTTTTTTGGTTTGGAGCGTTTTAATCAATTTCAGGTATATTTAAATAGTTTTGAAGCAAATAATTTAAGGAAACTGAAACGACATAAACAAATGTGCATTTCTCTTAGCATAACAACAACAACAAAATAATTAATTATCCATTTCACCTTAAAATTAATACAATCTATAAGGAAAGTTGGCAACAAATTATATACTGTTTTTAGCAACCAAACATATCGAAATATTCAATTTGAAACGCTTTCGGTTTCAGCTTCGCTTCCTTTTCTGTGACTTGATTATGAGATTACGCGGTTATTGAAAATATATCTGATTGTAAGGGCAATATTAATAAGCTAATTGCCTAAATTGCCTGTTAACATAAAATTAATGTATGTCAAATAGATGTTTAATTCCGTAACGACTTCTAGTCCCGCGATGCTCCAATAATGGTTAGAATGTAGATGAAAATGTTGACCACATCCAAGTAGAGATTCAGCGCGGCAAATATGTACTCCTCGGGGCTAATCGAGTACTTGTGATCGCCACCCATCATCAGCTGAGTGTCGTATATCAGATAGACTGAGAAGAGTAGCGCGCCAAAGGAGGCGTATACAAGCGTTATGATTTTGCCCTTGAAGAATATGGCCACGATGCCGAATATCATGAAGACCACCATGCAGGCAAGCAGTATGCCGCCCATCATGGTGAAGTCCACCTTGGTTTGCATGGCAAAAAGCGTGAGGGCCAGGCAAACAGCAGCGGTTATGCCGACAGCCATAAGCACCTGCAAGAGAGATTAATAAACGTTAAATGGGAGTTGAGCAGACATAGGAGGGACAGTTCATACTTCAATCGGTCCATATCGACTGGCTGAGACGCCTAAGAGGAATGATTGAGCCACCGTGAATATTCCTAAGAATATAAAGTTGGTCGGGGTCTGGCGACGCACACTCTCGCAGCAAGCCATGCACAACATCGTCACAATCAACACAACCAGAGCCACCCAGAAGAGCCATTGATTTCTGGCGACAAAGTTCCTGGTGCCGCTGTGAAAGACAAACAGGGCTACTGCTCCAAAGGTTACCAGGAGTTGACCCTGCCAAAGAAATAGAAAACAAATTTAAACCAAACCGAAATGAAATGGAGATGAAGTTGACTACGTACCATTAGAATGATGTAAACCTTGCGTATAAAGCCACGTCGGATGCTCTGGTCGTCAAACGAGAAGTTTTTGGGCTGACCCTCGGGATCATCGTAGGCCCCATAGCCCGTTGCAGGTGGTGGTTGGATGAAGCCCGGCTGTGGAGCATATCCGCCAGGCGGTGGGCCCTGACCGTAAGGTCCCTGGCCGTACGGACCTTGCGGATACGGTTGCGCGCCTCCCTGGCCGTAGGGCGGATAACCGCCTTGTGGCGGTCCTTGCGGTGGGTAGCCGCCGCCGTAGCCACCTTGTGGTGGATACCCGCCATAGTTGTACTGCTGATTCGGATCTGTGAATGGGAACTCCTTTATTGATCTCATTTCAATTAGCTAATTATTTGCTCATGCTATTTTGAGCTCTATAAAAATGAAATATTCTAAAACTGAACTCCACGCATTTATGAACAAAACCAATCGTAAAGAACATCTAATTGATGACGTCAGTTCCTAATGAAATACATATTTCGTTCAACAGCCTAATGCAGAGAATCAATGAATAATTAAATTGATAAATATGAAAAACGCATTCTTGAAATCAGGTTTAATCAGCATCATGAATATGAAATTCAAGGAATAAATTGATATTTATATTTTCTTTATATAAATATATATAATATAATATATATATTATGTATGTTGATTTCTTCA
This sequence comes from Drosophila aldrichi, assembly GCA_035045965.1. Taxonomy (NCBI): domain Eukaryota; kingdom Metazoa; phylum Arthropoda; class Insecta; order Diptera; family Drosophilidae; genus Drosophila; species Drosophila aldrichi. The sequence continues at coordinate 807,121 of JAWNOM010000368.1, read as the reverse complement.
AGATTTCATTTTGTAAAAAGTACAGTCATTAGTAAGTTAATTTAAATTAGTTTTTCAATCTTAAAAGTGTTTTACTGGCGGATAGATAAGAAACTTTTTAAGAATATTATTTGTTATCTTAAGCTGTCTTTCCATTGACGTAGAAAAACATGAAGAATCATTGGCCGAATGAGGTATAAAATATTTCAAGTAAAAAAATTTTATGTTGTATGCAATTAGATGATATTTCATACACATATCTAGTCTGTGAAGTTATGAAGGGTAAATGAGATTCGTTTACAGTTTTTCTGCGTTATGAATTATATGTATGTATGTATGTCTTTCATTTATAGCCTCTGCGATAAGATAAGAAACCATCGAACCAAGGCGTCGCTAAATTTACCAATAAAAACTAACTTAAATGGGTTGCACGACTTAAATGTTATATGCAAGAACAGAGAGACTCGACAGAAGCATGCGTAGGGGTGGAACGAAACAGAAAGCAAAACCATATAACTTAGCCAACAAATTTAAATTAACAAAAACCAAAAAACAAAGGCAAAATAAATTAAACCTTGATATTGAGGATATTGTGGAACGCTTTGCCACGACATTGTTGATATTGTTTTTGTCGCTGTCTGAGCTCAACTGAACTGAACGATCCGCTCCTACAGATAGCTATAGAGAAGGGGTCACTATATACGAGTATTCACTGTAAAGTAGACCCAAGAAACCATTAGTTTAGTCTGCATATAAAAACACTCACCTTGCATTTCGATATTGGTGTCGCTCGATATTTACTATTAGCGCTATTTGTTTACCTGCAAGAGAAGATTAATATCGTAATGAAATTGTCACATTTAATTATGTTTAATTAATTCAATTCTTTTAATAACCAGTTCCGCCTGTGCTGGCTAAAAACACGTAAATATGACGTGTGAAATTGCTGCAGATGTTCACACAGTTATACGCATATACAAATTTAATTTTGTATGTACGAGTGTACGTATCTCTACATACAAATGTGTGTATGCAAGAGGGTGGGTGAATAATACAGTTTTGAATCACCAGTTAAAATCCCACTTGGAACCGATGCACTTATTCTAGAAGTTTTCTTCTTTTAGTTCGTCCATTTAACGTAATTTAAATGTTATATATTGGTTGGTGACTCACTCGGCGGCCCACATCGTAAAACAAATGGGGGAACAACCAAAAACACTACAAACACCTGTCTTGTCTTTGTTTATCAATCAAATATGTATGTTCTATAAATAGACCAAAACACCGAAATTTACCTTGTGAAATACGCACACAAATTGCACTATAAACAAATAAAACAAACTTCGCCTCAATTGTGTTTCTTCTGGAAAATCTGCTATTCAGTGATGAATGAAATATCGATACAGTAACATTAACTAGAGCATCGATAAGTTTTCTTGAGCTTGGTACGGTGGTAATTCTGACTGACTGCACAATAGCTGGAATGAACAGCGCTCTGTTTTAAATAAATTTTCGACGGTTGGCATAACATGTGTTACACAGATTCAATAACTTTTATTATTAATTATAAATTAATTAATTAATATTATTATTATGTATGCGTAGGTTATATTCATTTATCATAAACAAAAACTATACAAAAATTCGCAAGCAGTATCAGTAAAATATATCGAATAGATATTTTCTGCATAGCCAACTATCGATATGCGTAGACAAAACCACCTAAATAATACCAACTGCACAACGGCCGAGCATGCTGCAATAGCTTCCGACACTCGTGTAATCTTTTCGTTTGTGTATTAAGAGGCTACGAATTATCTGGTAAGCATAACTGCAAGTACCCTCAAAATCAAGAAGTGCACAGCAACAAAGGTTAATCTTGTCCTCAAAGTGCTTTAGGTTTAGGTTATGTGTGTGCGCTGCACTTAAACAAAGAGAATGTGGCTCCCATTCCATATGTAATGCGAAATGCGTGGGGTTGACTGAACTGTAGTGTGAAACCGGCAGAAATGGCTTGCAATTGTAATACATATGCAAATTGGTGCACGCTAGATTAGAGACTTTATAAATAGAACGAATCTGTTTGTGCATGTATTTATATGTATGAATGTGCGTGACGCAATAGTTGAGTGCCGGATGCGTGCCACCCTCTCGCCTGTTGCTTATCACGAGAACTTTAAAACTATATACTCTATATTTATTTTACAGCCGATTTTGTTGCATTCCAAGAAATGGTTGAGGAAAAGGAGAATACAGCCAGTGCTGGCCAGGAGCCGGTCTCCAAAAAAGCAGCCAAGAAGCAAGCGAAATTAGCCAAGGTAAGTGGCGACGTGGCAAAATCTTTGCTGATAACATTTATAATTGATGTCTTCTATCTCTCACTCTGTTTAGAAAGCTGAGTACAAAGCGGACACTGCTGCTGCTCTCGCTGCAAATGAAGCGGCTGGCGACAATGCAGCCGATCATGCCTCTGCCCGCTATGGCCTCTCCGAGATGATACAGTCGAAAGATAAGCGAAGCGAGCGCGAGTTCGTCTCGGTGCCCGAACTGAGTGCTCATGTGGGCAAGGGTCTGCTGTGGGTGCGTGGCCGTGTGCATACGACTCGTGCCAAGGGCAAACAGTGTTTCCTCATTCTGCGCCAGCAGAGCAGCACGGTTCAATGCATTCTGGCTGTGGGCGACATTATTTCCAAGCAAATGGTCAAGTTTGCCGGAAAGTAAGTAAATCAATTCCATTCCCTAATTAACTAAAGTGGATACATTCATTAATTTTCATTTCCCTCTTCGCAGCATACCCAAGGAGAGCATCATTGACATCCAGGCGAAAGCAGTAGCTGTGCCCACCAAAATTGAATCCTGTACGGAGCAGTCGCTAGAGTTGTCTGTGGAGCAGATATTCGTCATATCGCAGGCGAAGGCTCAGCTGCCGCTGCAAATTGAGGATGCATCTCGACCCGAGAATGCCGACGATGCCGAGGGACTTAATATACGCGTTAATCAGGATACGAGACTGGATAATCGTGTGCTTGACCTACGCACACCAGCCAATCAGGCCATCTTTCGTCTGGAAGCTGGCGTCTGTCGTCTCTTCCGCGACATTCTCACCGAGAAGGGTTTCACCGAAATCCACACGCCCAAGATTATTTCCGCTGCCAGTGAAGGAGGTGCCAACGTATTCACCGTGAGCTATTTCAAGGGTAAGTCGTTGCAATATATATATGTGTATATAGAAATATAACATATAATTTGTACCTTTGTAGATTCTGCATATCTGGCCCAGTCTCCGCAGCTGTACAAGCAAATGGCTATCGCAGCCGACTTCGACAAGGTTTACACTGTCGGCGCCGTGTTTCGCGCCGAGGACTCAAATACGCACAGGCATTTAACCGAGTTCGTTGGACTCGACTTGGAGATGGCATTCAAATATCACTATCACGAGGTGCTGCACACAATCGGCAATACATTCACAGCCATATTTAAGGGACTGCGTGACAAGTACAGTCGAGAGATCGAAGCTGTTGGGCAGCAGTACAAAGTGGAGCCGTTCAAGTTCTTGGAGCCGCCGCTAATACTGCAGTTTGCTGAGGGCGTGGCTATGCTGCGTGAGGCTGGCATTGAGACGGGCGATGAGGAGGATTTGTCAACGCCAAACGAAAAGCTGTTGGGTCGTTTGGTGAAAGCCAAATACGACACTGACTTTTACATCCTTGACAAGTTCCCGCTGGCGATACGACCGTTCTACACCATGCCCGATCCCAACAATCCGATGTATTCCAACTCGTACGACATGTTCATGCGCGGCGAGGAGATTCTGTCGGGCGCTCAACGTATACACGATCCAGAGTACTTAATTGAACGTGCCAAGCACCATGGCATCGGTGGGTTTACAATTGTCTAAACCTGGCACACGATTCCATGACTAATATTGTCTTTTCTTCCTCTTGCAGATATTACAAAAATTGCGGCTTACATCGAATCCTTCCGCTACGGCTGTCCACCCCACGCTGGCGGCGGCATTGGCATGGAGCGCGTCGTTATGCTGTATCTTGGCTTGGATAACATTAGGAAGACTTCAATGTTCCCACGTGATCCTAAGCGATTAACACCTTAAACGTGATTGAGTTAAATACAAAACAAGAAATCGGAAAAGCTCTTATCTTAATGAATGAAATTCGATACAAATTATTTAAATTTCCTCCAACTTTCCAAACTGTGAACAACCTTCCCAAGTCTCAAAAATTTATATTTTTAGTTGATCCCCGCTGCTCCTTAAGTTTCGACCATCACACTGAGAACTTGCATACTGCAAAGTTGTTTGACAACGAGAACTGTAAAGACTGTTTAGGGTCAGAATGTGTTTAAAACCGTTTAAAATAAATCTTTGCATGTGTCTTTAGTAATTTTCAATGTGTTTCATTTTTGATTGATGATATATTTTTTTGTAGGTAAAAAATAGGTAAATAAAATAATAAATCATATCCAAGATAAGATTTCTTTCTTATCAAATCAAAGCAATAATCTATATCTTATTCGCTGTAACTGCTGATAAATAGGCGAATATTGGTAAACAAAAGGAGAAGGCTATCGAGTATTCTACGAATTGGGAACTACAAATATAGAATAATAGTTGCATATTTTATTAATTGTTATGAACGCGACTTGAAGACGTGGGAAATTGGGAAACACTATGACAGGAGTTACCTTTTATTGTAAAATCAAATTCTCTAATTATACGATATAAATACTTGTGTATATTTTCGCTATATTGAAATACTAGGTAAAAAATTACTGTTTTACAGGTAAACTCTATGAATTTTACTTGTACTTATAAATGTTGTAATGCTAGGCTCGCCACTAAATTCAACAACCGATAAAGAACTATTTGGCTAATATTATATTTTGTAGAATTTTCTATATAGATTCAAATAAATCGATTCAATATTTATATATTTATAATCAATAATTATATACATATTTAAAAATGCCCTAAAGAGTTAATGACAAAAGCTGCATTAAAATTAAAAATTAAAAAAAAAAAAATAATAATAATAATAATAACTAATATTTTTATTAAAATTATTTGTCACTGCGTTTGCATTTAGTTTACATGAATAAATCATTACTTTCTTTAATTTAACTGGGGTTTCTGTATCATTTAATGAACATAATACTATAATTATTATATTAATACTATTCTATTCCACTCCAAGATTTATGTATTAACAATTTGCTTTTGTGCACATAAAACAAATTAATAATGCTCTCAAAGTTTTGGTTTGTTAGTTAATTAATTTAGTATGTATATGGAAATCAAAAATAGTTTAACATTGTATAAACTAATAATTTGAGTGGAGATGAAAACTCTCGAATTCGAAATCTTTAGACCTCATTCACTGAATTTACTTTTATTTTAATGTTTATATTAATTCAATGAAGAAAACTTTAATTTTTAAACAAAGCCATCGGTATAAGTTTATTTTATAAATGTTTTAAATAAATGGTAGATTTTACTAAAAGATAATTGCCAGCAATTTTGTTTAACATTTTCAATCATTTAATAACCAAGAAGATATATTTTATGCATAATTACTCTTTGATTATTTAAAATCTAAAAAAAAAAAAAAAAACATTTTTAGAGCGATTTCTCTACTTTTTTTATACGAAGAGTTAGTCTTCAAGGAGAAAACAAGTCTTAGGCAAATAAGGTAACTTGTTGATAATTTATTCGTCTCTAAAACCCTGTTCCGTTCCGCAGAATATAAAATCTTCACAATACATCTTTCTTTTTAGCTCTTATAGCGTTAGCTTCTATGTCCGTACTTAACAAAAAATAAAGTCTTAAAGGCAAATAATTTCTCATTTCTTATCTCTGAGACATTCTGTTAGTTCAAGTAATTCCCTTAAGTTAAATAGACAATTCATTTTAATACGTTTTATTTATTGACAATGCAGAGAAAGTTACTTTAGTTATAAATTAGGCATTGCTTATAATATGTGTATTTGATTGTCACAATTAAAGTTGTTATTTTGTGCAATTTATTTCTGTCGGCCATTGATTAAGAGTTCATTATAAAACAATCATGTTAATGCATTGTCCATGAGCCTGATGAAGATTCACTGAGAGCTGTTTGACATACTCTATTCAACTTATCGGATAAGTGTTCGCTACGCACACACACACATACATATATACACATGCACATACACAAACACCTTGTCAACGAGGAGAGCACAATAAATTTTATTCAGTCTCAATCAGATTATTATCAATACAACGTACGTATACGTCACGTTGTGTCCAACTGGAACACTGTTGACACAGTTGGCAAATACTTTTCGGTCAAACAAAAGGACGAATACAAATTCCTTTCAATCTGTGTGCGTTACGTACGTACATATGTACGTGTTGCACAGCAACTGTGCGTGGCTTCTGCTATCGCCGAAACGGACTTTAAAATCAGACAAGCAGCTGAGAGGCCGACCATAACAGAACAGAACAGACCAGAACAGAACAGAATGGAACAGAAAGAGAGAGAAGAACAGGGCAGGAGCAAATATTTCCTGATATTCGAGTACGAGAGTCCGTCTACTTCAAGACACAATTGAGACGCACTCCATTTTATTTTCACACCGCGGCATCGTTTGTTCAGACACCGCGCACCAACACTAACAACAGCAACAGCAGCAACAGCAGCAGCAGCAGTGGCAATAACAACAGCAACAACAACAGCCACTGCACGTAAATGGCACATTAACACACACACACACACACATACACAAGTGGGCGTTGCTTAATGCTGGCGCACAGCGCACACACCAGTTGTCTCGCTCTGGCTTATACATGCGACGGTCGTGGCGAGCGAGACGGCAATTGCTCGAAATGCCATTTTGTTTGCGACTCTGCTGCGCCGCTGCCGCTGTCGCGACTGCATCCATCGAACAACTGCCAGCAGCTGGCAGCCAGTTTGTTTTCTCCCTTCCAATCGAGCGGCAGCGGCGTTTCCGCTCGCGTACTCTTCGACGCGTTCTCATCTCAGACCCAGCCAAAAAGTGAGCGATCGCAGCAAATGCAATTCTGTTTGAGTGTAATTAAAAGATTTATTCGAAATCGGCGTCGCCGTCGTCGTTGCATCTTCCACCTTCACTTGGAGCTAAACTAATGCTGCAGACGTAACGTAAACTAATTGTGAACGTGAATGTGATTGTGAATGTGAATGCGAATGCGAGCATCGACCGTTTGTCGCCACCATCTCCGATACAGTCTCCGTCGCAGTCTCCGTCGCCGTTTGCCGCGCTGCCGAGTCGCAAGAATTTATGGAATTTGGCATTTGTGGATTTAGCGAAAATATTTTCATTGAGTGCGCGAGCAAATGTTTTTTGTGTACGCTTCGCGTTCAGATCTCGTTCCCTTGCGCCCGTTCCCCCCCGGTCCCGTTCCCGTTACCGTGCCCGTTCCCCTCAGCGATCTAGCTGCCGTCGCAGCTATAAAAGCAGCGTTAAAATCTTAAATATTCACGTGTAAATTCCGGTGCTTATAAATTTAATTACTATTTAAATTAACTGCAAGCCAAACGCAAAACGCGTGCTTTAACGACGGCATTAAACCGTCAATGTCTGTGCAAATCTAACCAAATGTGAATCAAACAAAGCCCACAGTGTACCAATACAAATCAAAGGAATATACATACATAAATATATATCTACATATATCTATAAATACACATACTTATATATATATATATATATATATATATATATATATATTTCTGCTTATTTATAAAGTGCATGAAACAGAAACAAATTGAGAACAGCTCACAGAGCAAAACATTTTGCAAGAATTGGATTAAATTTTTACCTGTTTGAAGTGTAAGTATATAGAAATCTTTGATAATTTATAATAATATATGTACATGCAATGGAAGTTAAATAGATTTCAATTAAAATTTTAAAAGGGAAGCTTAGACTTTGAATGATATTTAGATTGAGTGTGTAGAAGGCCTCATGAAGTGTTTGCTTTAATTTTATAGTTATCTCTTAATTATATATGTCTTTAAATATTTGATATTTGCATATATGGTATAGGAAACTAATTATTATTAAACGTGTTTCTAATACATATACCTTTCGACAATTCTCACTTTAGATTTAGATTCTTATAGACCTCTCTATATATAGCGTTTATAAACCTAACGGAAGTCTACCTAAAATCTTGGCCAATTAAAGTTTTCTTTATAATAATTATGAAATATAAATTTGTAGTTTTTATATATAATATTTATTTAGTAACCTAAACTGACAAATTTCCAATTGGATTTAACGATAGCGTAGTGCAAAGAAATTCCTTGAAGTAGTTCGAATTTATTTCTATTTTGCTTTATATTTGATTTACTTATTCTTTCTGAACACAAAAATGTTTGCTATCATAGCAAAACAATGATAATTATAGACTAATATTTAGTTTGAGTATATACATATATATATAACTGACAGATTAAATTAAAACGAATACACCTGAAGCTGAGTGATTAGTGATAGATTTATTCAGTTGTAGAATTCAGCATTCATTCGTGTTTAATTGAATATGTCAAATGAAATCAGCATCACTGTAGGCTTGTTTTATATACATATATAACTATATATATAGATATAGATATTGATACATATGCATTGATACTGACTATGTTAAATTGCTTTTAAGCATTTCCGTAAATTCAGAAATACAAAAGTTAGCACATGAATTTTAAAGGAATTTTAAATGGTAGTTGATTAATTACAATATAAAAGTATACAGAATTTTCTCTTTATTTTTTCTTTTGCAAGGTAAAATGTTTATAATTTTACTAGATTTGTTTTTATAAATTAAATAAATTATAATTTAACTGTAACTTTTATAATTTTCATTAATATTTCTAAAATATTTGTTCGTACTCAGTTCAAAGTATTTTATTATGGCTTAAAGAGCTATTATCTTCACATCATATTTAACAACAACAACAACCCAATTGTGGAATAAGATTGATAAGCAAATCTTTAATGTTATTTTATGAAATAATAATAATTTGAGTTAAAAGACATTTTCTATAATACAACCAATAAATGTTTATTTTGTTTATTTATTTTGAAATAGAACTATAATATATTAAGTCATAAATATATTTAGGGCAGTTCGAAAATAATTTATATGTTAATTTTTGTTTATATGTTAAGCATTGAATATGCAAAAAAAAAAAAAAAAAATAAATAAATAAATAAATAAGTAAATAAATAAATAAAATAACATATATAATATGTATATTATACATAGATTTGTTTTATATATTAAATAATTTATAATTTAGATTTTTTACAATATTCATCAATATTTCCAAAATATTTTTTCGTACTCAGTTCAGCTTATTTGTTCTTACTGAATGTTGTATAATAAATAACATTTAATTTATTTAATAAATGCAATTCGAAATGTTTTTATAAAATAGTTCAATTCATATTTACATTATTTTTATATACATATTTATTTATATTAATTATTATATACTTTTATATCATATATACAAGTAGATATTATTTATATTGTTGTCATTTATTATTGAAATTTTAACAATGATATATTGCTTATAGAAATTTGGATGACAGAATAAATTGAGACATTCAGATAAATATGAAAATTCTTGTCAGAAAAAAGATTTGCGGTAGAATATAAATCTATTTATAGAACAAATATATATATTAGCAAAAGTAATTTTAAATTCTTTAGTCACTTTCAATTGCGTTGTTAAACTGTTATATTCTGTTATACGTATAGTAAAGGTATAGTTATAGTATAGGTACACATTATAGGCCTCAAAAAACTGGAAAAGAAATATATGTATAAGAATAAGCAGTTTTAGCAGATCCGTTATAGCGCTTGGAGAAATTTCTTTGAGAGGGATCTCTATTGCACTATTACGTTAACTAATTATGTGTAGAGGAACTCGTATATTTCACGCAAAACAACAATTTTAATGCATTTCATTGCTGTCTTTCAGCGCATTTTTTTTTTTTACTTCAACGGAAACTCGGACAAGGGAACGGCTCCATAATGGATGCCAGGAAAGCAGCAGCACCAGCAGCAACAGCAACAGCAACAGCAACAGCAACAATAATAACAATAGCAACAGCCAACAAGCAACATCAAACAAGCAACAACAACAACAACAACTAACAGCAGTCAACAATGTGGAAATGATAATTGCAATTGCCTGCGCATAGAAGCAAAGCCAAAGCGGTTGAAGAAAGCTGCCGAGGAAAATTCATCGAAAGAAGTTCGCTTAGCAAACAAAAGAAAACCAAAAATAAACAATAAAAAAAAAAACAGTATAAGTAAAGACAAAAAGTAATTAAAGCTCTTGATACAAACGCGATGGTGTTTTACAATATGTAAATATAATTAGCCGAGCGGAGTTTTCATTCCTGGAATTCGCCATTGCCCGCGGAGTTGGCAAAAAAAGACAAACACAAATACAATAACAAATACAACAACAACAGAGCACGGCCACTGCAAGCCGACTAGAGAGAACCGGTCTTATAATTACTCTGTACTCCATCTCTCTCTCAGCTTTTTTCGTTTCTTTCGCTCTCTCATTTTTGCCGGCCTAGAGGCCTGGGCGCGACCAAAACTGATTCCAAAAACAGAAACAGAAACAGAAAACTGCAAACAGTAAACGGCCAACGGCAATTGGAATAGCAATTGGCTGTCAAAGCAAAAAGGAAAACTGCAAATTTGTGGAAAAAGCTCGCGGAAAACTGTGATTACTGTGATTAGTGTTGTGCGTGTGTGCATCTCTCTCTCTCGCTCTGTGTGTGTGTGTGTGCGTTCATTATTATAATATACACCTGTGCGAACAAATTTCAATCGACAGATCGGGATTTGAGTGCGTTGTTGGCCACTGCAACTGCGACGATGGCAGTGTCCTGCCCAGAAGTTATGTACGGTGCCTATTATCCATATCTGTATGGGCGCGCTGGACCAAGTCGTTCATTTTATCAATATGAGAGGGTAAGTTCTATGTACTTTTAACACTTAACACTTAGCTATATAATAATGTCATTCCATATAACCTATATAATCTATACATCCCATGCCCTATACCCTATGCCCATGGCCATTGTCTATAGCTTAAGCATTTAGCATACAATTTATTCTTGGTTGACAGACTTGACTTGTTTATATTATTTGACTTATTTCTGTTCCTTGATGAAAATTGCAATCTCTGACTTTATAAGGCTTGTCCCAGCTCATCTTATATTCAAAAGCCATCTGCTGCTTTATCTATCTTCAAGCTTCACTTCATTTATGAATATGTTAGACTTGAAACAAATATCTATTTTTAATTTTCATTCGTACACCATGATATCATTTAATCAATATAATCATTTAATTGCCAAATAAAACAGGCTTATTAAAAGGGAAACGGATTATTAACATTAACATATTAAAACTTTTTAACACATTAAAAGACCATAAGAAATCATTCGTTTTATTCTCTATTACTCTCAATATAAGAATAAAACTCAGGAAACTCTTCTTTTTTTTTCGCCATTAAGTGATAAATAAATATTCCTAAAATTGTCTAAAATACTTCAACTCAGCATTTCTATTTGCTTGCTAAAGTCTGGCTAGACAAAATAATTTATTTCGACATAATTGTGAAGCTAAAATTTCTGAAATGCTAAATATTTTAAATTTATATTATATTATAAATATATTTTAAATATATTAAATAATACAAATATTATCAAAAATATATTGTATATAATTATATATGTATGTGTAATATACATATTTATAAATTTAAAAATTTGTATTTACATATATATTTGAGCAAATGCGTAGGCTCCAAAAAGTATTTTATTTATTTATTTTTATTTATTATTATTTTTTATTTTATTTATTTATTTATTTTTTTTTTGACGGCCTACAAATGTCTGCAATTAGAAGGGGTTTCAAAATCGAAATTCGATTGATATGCGGGCTTTAAATTTTTATATTAAATAAGAAATTGCATAGCAATTTTTTGCTTTATTAAATTAAATATGTAGCTCAAAAATAGTACAACAAAAAATGTTTAAATATTTGAATATTATTTATATTGAATCAGAAATTGCTCGCCCATTTTTTGTTGTATTAATTTGAAAATATTTAAATTAATACAACAAAAAATTGGTATGCAATTTTATATTTAATAAAAACAATATTCCCGCTTGCTAATTTTTTTTTTGATTTTAATACTTAAAATGCTTCATTTTAATATAAATTCGAAGTCTCTAGTTACATTATAAAATCGAATTTGTTTAATTATATTTTTCACAATTTATTTAATCATATTTTACACATATTGGAATATTAAATTTAAAAAAAAAAATTAATTAAAAATCATTCAATTCACCTTTATAATATAATACGGCTTTATAATTACTTAGTTGTATATGTTTCCACTCTGAACCCATTGAAATTGGGCTTTCTATATAAATAGGTTTACTAGTTTAGGTCCATTAAACCAGGGCACTTATCAGGCTAGTTTCAAGGCAAAAGGTTATAGCTACTAATTGCGTATAGAAGCTAGATGACCTCAATTTAACTTTTGTGTGTGTGTGTTTTTTTTTAATTAATCATAGCTGATTAAATGTGAGCAAACATAATAATTATAAACACGCACAATTCGAAACGCTAAGCATTGGACATTGGGCAAGGCACATTTAGAAGAGGGAGAGAGAGAGAGACTGAAACAGAGAGTGAGAGAGATGGCGAATAGGTATAATTAAATCCACCTAACAAATCATAAGAATTCACGCAAAACGCAAATCGTTTTTCGATGTGGACGCAGCAGCAGCAGTTGAAGATTCAAGGAATTCCGCCAGCAAATGTCGCTTTGTTTTCTCATTGTTGTTGTTGTTGTTGTTGTTTTTAGTGCTAACATTGATTTCGAAGATATTGTTGATTTTTTCGTGTGCGTGTGCGTGTGTGTGTTTATGTGTGTGTGACAAGTACAGAAAAGTTCTCACGATGCCAGCAGCGCTTCACAGTGCTGCCCAAAAGGGACATTCGCATTGAATCTGAATCTGAAACTGAAACTGAAACTGGGACTGGGACAGGGTCTGGGACCGAGTCTGTCTGTGGGTCTGCTGGCTATGTGTCTTGGGTCTGGGTGCCTGGATCCCGCTTGGGTACCGCGTTCGGCTGCTGCGAGCTTGTCGCTGTGGCACAAAGAAATTCTTGTGTCGCAAGTTCCAATTATACAAGGCCGCGGCACCAAATCGAAATTGGCCTTTTATGTAAGTAACCGATACGACACGATTCTGATTCTATGCTTTTGCATGACCATAAAGAGCTCCAGATAAACTCAAAAAAGATCAACACAGTGGGAGAGGGAGAGAGCGAGAGAGGGAGAGCTGGACTTAGGGTTCGCTGCGGCTGGCCAATCGCAGATTGAGTCAGCAGCCAGCCTGGTGAGCGGAGCGTTGATCGTTGATCGCTTGCCGCTGACCGCTGACCGGTGACCGGTTTATTTGCCCAGACTCCGAGCAGTCGACACTTTGCCTCCTTTTTTTTTGGGGTTTTTCTGCCGGGTCTGTGTGTGCCCTTTCTCTTAATTTATTGTGTGTATCGCCATTAGTTCTTGCCGAGGCTCAGGCAACTCTGCGATCAGCCGATAAGCCTGCTGCAACAACAACAACAAACAGCAAACAGTTCGAAGTTGGATTCAGAGATGTCGCAGGTTCGTCTGCCCCACAGGCCACAGCCGCCAGGTGATTTATGCCGTGTGAGCTGCTCAGCATAATCGAAATATCGCTGCAGCTAATAACAGGCAAACAGAGAGGTGAAAAAAAAAACGAAGCAAAAATCAACTGCAGCTGCAGCCACAGTCGGCACAATCGCTGCTCAGATACTTTTGTATCTGCGCATTGTTCGCACGTCGGCTACTGCACTTGGCCGGGCAGCGATCGTGTCGCCCGATAAGCGGCCAGGCGGCAACATATTGATTATGTGCTTAAAGCCAATTGACGGCCCAAAGATATTGCCATCGATACACAGATACAAATACAGATGCAGAGGACTCCTGCTACATTGCCTTGCCGACTCCTGCTGGATATATAGACATAGAGATACATTGCCTTACCGACTCCTGCTCGATATATAGACATAGAGATACATATATTGCCTGGCCGACTCCTGCTCGATATATAGACATAGAGATACATTGCCTTGCCGACTCCTGCTCGATATATAGACATAGAGATACATTGCCTTGCCGACTCCTGCTCAACATATAGACATAGAGATTCATTGCCTTGCCGACTCCTGCTCAATACATAGAAATAGAGATACATTGCCCCGCCGACTCCTGCTCAATATATAGAAATAGATATAGAGATAGAGATACATTGCCTTGCCGACTCCTGCTCGATATATAGACATAAAGATACCTTGCCTGGCCGACTCCTGCTGTACATATAGAAATAGAGATACATTGCCTGGCCGACTCCTGCTCGATAAATAGACATGGAGATACATTGCCTTGCCGACTCCTGCTCGCTATATACAGATAGAGATAAAGAAACATTGCCTTGCCGACTCCTGCTCGATGACGTTGCAACTTTTGCGCTGTCTAATTAGTTTTTCCTAGGTGGGGTAGGCTGCAACGGGTGGAGGCGGGGGGCGTGACAACAAATTAAGACTTTTTGTAAACAGGCCGCAGCAGCAGCATAAAGTGAACTGTCGCAGCAACTGTGCGCTGGAATGTATCTGATACTCACACACCACCAACCCCCATCCACCCCCCTCCCTCCACCCCCTAGCGGCAGTTGGCGCATTATGCTGCTGCACATAAATCATGATTCGGGAGCCACGAGCTGCTGTCGATGCCTGCGCTGCACTTTTCAAATGGATCGTGCTGGTTAACCCATTATTAACCCCTCGGTTGTCTCATAATTGGGCTGCGCCATCACGCCCTCGCCTTCGCCTTCTCGTGGGCGTAGCTGCTTTAAATTTAGAAGCGTTTGCTCGCAAATGTGCCGTCGCGGGGTTATCGGGCCACTTATAGAACGTTTGCGCTAATGGGCTCATTAAAGAGCTGAAGGCGAGCAGACGTCGGGAAGGTGCAACGTTCACAGTGGCGGGGGGCGGGGGGATTGTCACAGCGCGCTCGTAAATTGTCTCGAGCGCCGCATTATGTTTGACACGTCGCCAAGCCGTAGAGATTGCGGCGTGATTATCGCCTTGTGAACGTCTCCGGACTGTGACCTCCCTCCCCCACCTCCCCCCTCCTCCGCCTAAAATGGGTTAGCTGCCCTTATTTTCTGGGCAACTGCGTGACAATATGCGAACGCTCGTAAATTTAATGGCCTCACTGCACATTTTCCATCAACATAAATTTTCGTATTGTGTCATTTTCAATTTGCACCGACGCGCCCATAACTCATCTAGGCTGCCAAACTCTCTGACTCCCCTGACTCCCCTGACTCCCTCACTCTGCTTGACTGCTCCACTAATGCCATCTCTCTTTCTATGTATTTCAGTTCAATCAGGATCTGTACTCGTCCTCGGGCGTACAGCTGGCCGCCTCGTCGAGCGCCTCCGGCAGCTCCCATTCACCCTGCAGCCCCATTTTGCCGCCCTCGGTGAGCGCCAATGCAGCGGCAGCGGCCGTTGCAGCCGCCCACAATTCGGCAGCTGCGGCCGTTGCGGCCGTTGCGAATCAAGCCTCCTCCTCTGGCCTGCAGCTAGGCGGCGTGGGCGGCAGCGGCGTTGGCGTTGGCGTCGGCGTCGGCAGCGGACCGGCCAGCGGACTGCTCGGCTCCAATCTGCCCATTGGCAGCGGCGCCTCCAGCGCCGGTCTCGGCATGAGTCCCGTGCTGAGCGGCGCCGGGCCCGGCCACGGCCTGCACAGCCGGACACATCAAACCAAAGAAGAGGATCTCATCGTGCCGCGCAGCGAAGCTGAAGGTAAGCTAACACTGAAATTTGCCAACAGGTTAATGGCAGAAGAAGAAGAAGCTGAAATGCAGAATTAAAGAAAGAATATAAAGAGGAAACATATGAAAGAAAATATCTATAAATATAGGGCAGTATTATATGTTATAAATATATTGAGAGTTAGTTCATGAAGTAGAATAGAATGGATTATTTATTTTACATATTGAGAGTTAGTTCATGAAGAATCGAATATTTATTTATTTTAATTATTTATTCATTCAAATTCTAATTCTTATATT
Source organism: Drosophila aldrichi (assembly GCA_035045965.1). Lineage (NCBI taxonomy): Eukaryota > Metazoa > Arthropoda > Insecta > Diptera > Drosophilidae > Drosophila > Drosophila aldrichi. The sequence continues at coordinate 790,891 of JAWNOM010000368.1, read as the reverse complement.
TATTTATTTTATTTGTATAAATTCCAATACTTAATATGGTAAAGTCTTTTCTACAGAAGCCTTATATATAATAATTTTAATGTTTCTCTCAGCTTATTATACATTCCAATAGAACTGAAATTGATAATAAAAGATAATAATATATATTTCAATTATATCAATTTCTTTAATATTTATTATTTATAAAATATTTTTAACATTTCAATTTTCAATTGCATTTCTTTAATATATATTATTTGTCTCATATTTTTTTTTTTTTTTAATATTCTAATATTTATCAATTTTATAAATTTCTTTAATAGTTAGTATTTCTATAATATTTTCAATATTTAAATTTGATCAATTTCTTTAATATTTATTGTTTCTATAATATTTTTAACATTTCAACTTTCAATTTAATTTTTTAAATATTTATTATTTCTATATTTTTAATATTTCAATTCCATCAATTTTTTTTAATATTTATTATTTCTATAATATTTTTAACATTTTAATTTTCAATTAAATTTCTTTAATATATATTAGTTCTCTAATATTTTTTTTTACATTTTAGTATTTATCAATTTTATAAATTTCTTTAATAGTTATTATTTCTATAATATTTTCAATATTTAAATTTGTATAAATTTCTTTAATATTTATTGTTTCTATAATATTTTTGACATTTCAATTTTCAATTTAATTTTTTTAATATTTATTATTTCTATAATATTTTCAATATGTATTTCAATTCTATCAATTTCTTTAATATTTATTATTTCTATAATATTTTTAACATTTTAATTTTCAATTGCATTTCTTTAATACATATTATTTCTATAATATTTTTAGCATTTCAATATTCAATTACATTTCTTTAATATTTATTATTTTTGTAATATTTTTAATATTTTAATTTGATCGATTTCTTTAATAAATAAATATAAAGAGCAACAATGCGTAGAATTTAGTTTTCTGCATAGCCAAAGAAACTTGTATATATACATTTAAAATATGCAATGATATATTGCACCTATTTATACGATTGTCCGATAGTGATATAGATGTGTATTTATGCTTTTAATATCCAGTATTAGTGAGCGATAAATCCAATAAAAATAAGCATGTTTATTCACATTGCTGGCTGACAGCAGCGAAGATCGATTGTTCGCCATGGCTGAAGGAATGTGCTGCCGTTTAAATGTACCGAAGAACGTGTTGGAGTGACCGAGTGAGTAAGTGAGAGAGAGAGAGAGAGAGAGAGAGAGAGATGTAGATATGGAATGTAAAAAAGAGAGAGGGAGATAGCGAGATTGGTTAATTAATTTGCACATTTTTGAAATTGTTCGCCGACATTCCGACGAGTTAACATTTAATAATTTATATCATATTTTATATTTTATTGCGGAAATGCAGCAATGCAATGAACTTCGCACCACCGTTCCGCTCTCTGATTGTCATTGAATTAATATTTGTGTATATATTTGTTTGCAGCGCGCCTGGTGGGCTCCCAACAGCATCATCACAACGAATCATCCTGCTCCTCTGGCCCGGACTCGCCGCGGCATCCGCACTCGCATGCGCACTCCCACGCCCATTCGCATCCGCACTCGCTGCACGGCACGGGGCCAGCATCCTCGGGCGGCGTCGGCTCAGCCACGGGCGCCATGTCCAAGGAGCTGCCACTGGACACCAGCAGCAGCAGCGGAGGCGGCGGTGGCGGTGGTGGTGGCGCGGGCGCTGGAGGCGGTGGCCTGACCGGCATCGGCGGCGGCAACAGCCAAGGACGCGCTCAATATCTGTCGGCCACCTGCGTTGTATTCACCAACTACTCCGGCGACACGGCCAGCGTCGTGGACGAGCACTTCTCCCGGGCGCTCAACTACAGCAATAAAGAAACAAAAGGTAGGTGCACACACTGGCTCCCCTCACTCTTATTCCAGTCGACCCGTCCCCCACACACACACACTCAGCATTTACATGCTGATCAAAAGAGCCGCACATGTCATGTACTTGTCCCGGCTGTCAGTTTGCGTGTTGGCGTTTCGCAATTACCCGGAATCAAGCCGGAGCCCAGGCCAAAATCTCATAATTAGCCAGGAATCAGAGCGAGTTATTAAAATGTCGCGTGCAATGCGAAATGAAATGGGAAATGGGGGAATGGGAGTGGCAATGGGAAGTGCCTACGCTCGCTTCTCAGAAATTCAAATTGGAACTGAACTTAAACTATGATCTGATTAGATTCCGTCTCATTCTCTCAGTTGACATAGAAATCGCCTTGCCTTGCCTTGCCTTGCCTTGCCTTGCCTTGAAACTATTCAAATGAACCTCGCGTCTGTTGCTTTGGCTGTTTTTAAGAGATGATCAGCGTCTGTCTGCCTTTAGTCAGACAATGCAGCTGACGTCCCCCCCCCCCCATTCTCCGCTTCTTGCAGTTTTGCCCCATTCGCAGTGCCGAATGCCATTGCGTCGCACAATAAACCAAATAAATCAAGTTGCCACTTGCCACTCGCTTGTTCTTTCGATTTCAAAATTAATTACCTCCTTTAATGAAGATAAACGTTTTGTTTGTTCATGCTTGTCCCCGTTCCCTCAACCAGCCGCCCTCTCGCCCTCTCGCCCTCTCTCTGCATCCCTTATCTCCATCTCTCTGTTCTGTCAGCTTTTGTGGCCTGTCGCTCAGCTTCTCCTTAGTTTCTCTCTCTTTCATATTCATTTTATTTTTAAATTGTATGCAATTCTTTGTGCTCGCATCTGTTTAGAACACACGACAAACTAAACGAAACACCAAGTACTACATGTGTTCTGCGGCTTGCGAAAATGCTTTGACAACTTTCAGTCAAATTTTAAAGCTGTGGCTAACCTCAAACCCAAGTTTCTAAAACTCCAATTGAACTGCAGTTTCTTAATGTGAATATGCGACCAAAGTTTAGAAGAAGACTAAAAGAGACAACCCTGCTTTATAAAGAGAAATAGCAATAATTGACTTACTTAATAATTAAATCTGTCTTAGGTTCAATTATTAGAATGAAATCCGTTTATAACGACTCCGCTTATAGCGTCCGTACGATTATTGAAACGAAAATTCTGATCCCCAGACAAACTTTTATAAGTAAACTTATATGTTTATAACGTCTTTTAGTTATAATGACGGTTCCTTAAGCGTCATTATAACCGGATTCTACTGTTCTTGAAAAATATAAGTCTTGGATAATATTTACAGTTCATATATATACATATATTGCATTGTATATATTAATACTTAGGCAATACTTATAATGAGAAGACTAAAATTTCGGTTGTAGAAACATGAGAGGAAGGAAAAATAATAGACGTATGATCAGGGCCGTATTTATACCAACGGTGCTTTAGGAATCTATCAAATTGAGAGTAGACTGTATTTGCTATTCGAATTTCTTGAAGTTGCTCATATTTAAAATTCCAACTCGTAGTTCTCTATACATCAATAGCTTCAACTAGAAACTGTTCTATTTATATAAAATTAGCTAAATCCTGTTCAATCTATCAATTAACATCTGTTTGGTCACATTTGCATGCTAAGCAGGTTCAGTTAATGTTTATGTTTTGTACGTGTTCTTCCACCTCAAGTTCAGCTCATCTCAGCTCAGCTCAGCAGCCACCCACAAAAGTTGGCCAATAAACGAGCAGTTGAACAATTTGTGGCTTTATTTCTTTTTACCGCTAATCGCAGTCGCAGTCGTAATCGAAATCGGAATCGCAATCGCAGCCGTAGAGTCGTCGCATTAAATGCTCCGCTGCCTTTTATTGAGTTTCTGTGGCTGCCAATTCGCCAGGAGGCAGTCAGCATGGGGTGGATGGGTGATTGGTGGTTGTGGACGGGGTGGGTGGGTGGCCGACAATGGCTCACAGTTTGGCGCTTTGATTGCGCAATTTTTGGCTCAGTAAAATTTGATTCGACACGCGCGTTAATTGCAAATTCACGTTTATGTTGCCTGAATAAATCCAATCAGATGCAATCACTATTCCAATATCATTGAGCTGCCTGAAAGAGACTACATGGGTCTGTATGTGTGTGTGTGGGTGTGGTATAGTCAACAAATATAATTTATTACAGCAAGATTTCATTTAGATGAAATTGTTGCACAAAGCGAATTTAACTAATTGTAAAATATCTTTTGGCAATTTACCTTTCATATGATAAGACATTGGAATCGAAAATCGGGTATTTGGAATATAGAGAATGGAGAATAGAGAATGGAGATAGAGAATGGATAATAGAGAATACAGAGAATGGACAACAGCGAGTAGAGAATAGAAAATAGAGAATATACAATGGGGCATACAGAATAAAGAAAAAGAACAGCGCGTTTAGGAAAGATATTAGAGAATTCCAATGAACTTTTTATCAATATTCATTTCAACTATCCTCGCACAAATATTAAAAGCATCTCATCGTTGCCATAATCCTGAAAAATTCGGACGCTCCTTTCAAATAAATGCAATATTTCTAATGAGAAAAATTCTTATAGGAAATCATATTCTTATCGTTGCTTATGGCTCGAAATGTTACTCGATTTTAATTGTCCTTCTGGATAATAGTAATATTTCCAATGAGAAAAATATTTAGAAAAAAAAATATCCTAGCTCAACTATATTATAGATTTAATAATTCTTCCATTACAAAATTTTAATAATAACTAAAGAATTTTCTAATATATAAAAGTAACTTTGCTTCTAAACAATATTGATTGTCAAGTACTGCTGCTTGCTTATCCCTATTAAATTTCAATATGTATATATATTTAAATATATTTAAAATACATTTAAAGTATATGTGAAATACATTTAAAATATTATTCTTCATATTTACTCAAGTTTTTTACATATACTAAATCACACAAATATAAATATTATATATATTTGTTTAATATAAAATTTCTTTAAATAAGTGGATTTCGCAAAAATAAATTCACTTAAATATTTATTTTAAAACAATTTACTGCAACGGAAATTCTTATTCTCAAAAGCTTGACGAAGAGAAGCTAAACTTTATTAATTATTTACTAATATGGTTGGAATCAAATTGGGTTTATTAAATATGTTTTATTTTGGCTAATGTGTAACCAAAAAAAAAAAAAAAAATAATAGAAAATAAATGCCACTCACCCACTGAGCAAGTTGTGAAACTTGCGCAATTCAAACGTAAAGAAAACAAAACAAAAATAAATTTGAAAAAAAAAAAACACGAAACAAAAAACTTTATTCACGTTTCAGTTGTTGTTGTTGTTGTTGTTGTTGTTGGTTTTTTATTTAGCTTTATTGTGACGCTACTTAATGGTATTTAAAGTTCATTTTGGCCATTTGTCTATTTGAGTGGTTAACACACACACACACACACACACACACACACACACACACACACACACACAGACACAGACAGCGATTTTTGCATTGATGTGCGCACTTTTAAAAACTATTCAGTATATTTATATAGATTTTTCTCGTTGTAGCTGCGATGTGCAGCTATTTGTTGTTGTTGTTGTTTATATAAGTATATATATATATATATATATATATATATATATATATATATATATATATATATATATATATATTATATGTATGTATATATGTATATATATAGATATATATCTAGTTGGAATGTGCTATAAAATGTCGCCGGAATGCGATGTGGTCGATGTTGTTGCTGCTGTTGTTGTTGCTGTTCACTGATGCTGCTGCTGTTGTTGTTGTTGTTGTGCGGTTCGTCTGGCGGTGCCAATGCCGAATGCCGCATAGATTCCTCATTACGGTTTTAAAATGCATTTCAATTAACTGCTCACTCGAGATACACTCGCATGGCACACACACACACACACACACACACACACACATGCACGTGTAGAGTGTGTGGCACGCTTGCACTTTCCGTTGTTGTGGCTTCTGTTCTGGCTCCTAAAATATCATCGACATCGAGAGAGAAAATGTGTAGATGGACCGAGACGTTCTCAGCTGCAGCCTTCAGCTGTTGTTGTTGTTGTTGTTGTTGTTGTTGTTGTAGTCCCCAGTTTTGTTTTGTTGTTTTTGTTTTTGTTATTTTTGGTTTTCTTTTTCTGTGGCACTTTCATATGATATTCGAATGTGCTGTGAGCATTTAATTAGATGCTTAAGGAATTCGATTTAAAATTCCTTGGCACCCGCCGCTGACGCAGATGCCAGCCGAGCCCTAAGCAGGCCCAAATGAAGGCAGCCGCCAGCAGAAGGCCAGCCAAGGACAAAGGCGGACTGCGCTTATCAGCTTATCAGCTATCAGCCGTGCGCAACTTCATTAGATCAGGTGAAAGGTGAACGGCTGCACAGGTAGCCATTGCAGCAGCTCAACTTTGGCGGCTTTCGCTTTGAGGAGAATGAAAGTGAAAACGATGCGGGCGGTCGGGCGGTCGGACGAAGAGTGTTTTATCAAATCTGGCTGCAGCTGAGGCTGACGGGCTGCCTGGCTGACGGGCTGCCTGGCTGGCTGCTGCTTGTTTGCACATTAATGGGAATTCCTGACCGTCAGTGGGGCGAGTGAGTGAATGATGCTCAAAGTTGGCGACGATGACGACTTTTTTGTGCGCTGGCAGGCGCAGCTGAATGGGGCACGCGGCATCGCTAACCAACCAGCCAAGCAGCCAAGCAGCCAACCAAGTCAGTCAGCCGAGAGAAGAGACAAACAGCATGCGGCATGCAGCCACATCATCAGCATTCAAGGCACACTCACAACGTGCCGTGGCAAGTCGCGACTTGTGACTCGCTGCATATCCTCAAAGCTGCTGCGTACCCTCAGGAGCACTCGCCTCCTTCTAGCGGCGACTCAGCAGTTGCTGCAGTTGTTGTGTATATATTTTTCTCTTGAATTGAGTTTGGAATGTTGTCAACGCAAATGCGCCTATGCACTGTGCCTCCGACTCCAACTCTGACTGTGGTTGCAGTCCTTGGCACATGTGCATGCATGCCACAGACGCCAGCCAACCAAAAGTTGTTGCTATTTTCGGCAACAATTTTCAAGGGGCAACGGCAGCTCCACACGGATAATGGAGATGTCTGCGTGTTCGTCTTTTGCGATTTCATAAGCGCGTAGATTTACAACCATTTAATACAAGTGATGATCCTGAACAGGGCAGCGACAACAAACATTCCGCTCAGTTATTTGCAACAAGCCATGGCGCCGACGACACAACACGTCGTCTACGTGGCTCCCTCAGCTGCTGTTGCTCACTTTATCATTATGCACTTGAATTGAATGGGGAATGGGCTGGCACTCTTCGAGTTTTTGGCCTATTAGAGTCGGTCCATTCGACTGGCAACTGGTTTGACTCTCATACTAATCGACTTCTCTTTGCAGATGGCAGCAGCCCAATGTCGAGTCGCAATTTCCCACCATCGTTCTGGAACAGCAATTACGTGCATCCCATACCCGCCCCCACGCATCCACAGGTAAGTGGCGGCCGAAAGCCGATTAACTGCAATACGTGCCGCAATTACCTCAAACCCAAACTGCAGCACGCATTCGCAAAATAAGTTGTAATTCGATTCACCCCAACGTCGATATCTCTCTCTTTGTCTTGTCCCATCCAGGTTAGCGACTTGTACGGCACTGCGACAGACTCGGGCTACGCCGCAGATCCCTGGGTGCCGCATGCGGCCGCCGCGCACTATGGTTCCTACGCGCATGCGGCGCATGCGCATGCAGCCCACGCGCATGCCTACCACCACAACATGGCCCAGTACGGCAGCCTGCTGCGACTGCCCCAGCAGTACAGCCACGGCACAAGGTGAGTCCAATCGCTAAAAGCATCAAATCATTAACAATAAATTGCCTAGACAATGTTCATGACTCTATTAACTAAATTAAGCTAAATGCCCATACTAAATTCTTAACTAAAAGTCAAATTTTGATTCCAAACTAAATTAAGCTAAGCTTAAATTGAAATTTTAAGTCATTGAGGCAAAACTTTAATATTTAATATAATAATAATGCATGAAAGATAGGAATGAAAATATTTAGTATGTTTTAGATAGCTTTAAAACATTTTAAAATTTCTTTATTCTTTATTCTTATATGCAAATTGAGAGTATATGTATTATAATATTTATTTTAATATATTATTATTTTTTTATTTTAATTTTATTATTTGTTTTATTATATTATTTATTTATTATTTTTTGTATCTTAACTTTATTATTATTTGTTTTATTAATATATTTCAAATTAATAATAATAAATGAATTAAATATATTATTATATTTTATATAATAATATATATATTATTATAAATATATTATTTATTTATTTGTTTTTTTTTTTTCAAGATATGCGGATTGAGAGTATATTATAATATTTATTTTATTTTATTATGTATTTTATTTTGTTTTTTATTATTTTAATTTTATTATTAATTGTTTTATTAATATTTTTCAATAATCTATGAGAAACAAAACTTATTTTAACGGAGCATAAAATAGTTCTCTTTGAATAAATAATAATAATGTATACCAAAAGTATAAAAATAATATATTGTATAATATTAGTCATATTATTAAATTATATATAAAATAATATTTTTATCTATGCTGAAAAAAAGTATGTATATTTATAAATATTAAATAGTAGGTAATAGTTAATATTCTATTCATTACACAATTTTTTAAAATAAATAAAATACTTGTCTTTATAAAATACAAAAATACATATATTAAATAAACTTAATGGTAGCAAATAAAAATAGTTGTAATATTATATTATTATATGTTAATCTCATATATAAAATATATAAATATTAGCTAACAACTCCATGGCAAGTACTTGAAAAGAATTTCAAGTATTTGCAACTGCTTTAGACTGAGCTTAACACTAACTTAAATTCTTGATCTGGTTTTTGCATATACCTCGCAATGGCAATTCGCTTTGTTTGGCATCGTCGCAGACTTCACCACGACCAGCAGACGGCACATGCCCTGGAGAGTGCGGCAGCCTACTCGAGCTATCCGACAATGGCAGGTGCGTACCCAGTGGACTCCACAGGCGACAAGGACTCGAGCCATGCTGCTGGCCATTGTCATGGCAAAGGCGATGGCTTGACCTCTGTTCATTGTGATTGTGCTTTAATGAAATGTCTTTTATTTAATTCTCTTTTATTTATTTATTTTATTTTTTTTATTTTTGCTGCTCTTTGTTGTTTCTGTTGGCCACAACCAAAAAGGTCTGGAGGCTCAAGTGCAGGAGTCGTCAAAGGATCTGTACTGGTTCTAGATGGCAGGCGGCCAGTGTTATCCCACGCCACGCCACCAGGTGTGAGGGGGAATTCTCGTTGATGTACAAATGAATGAAAGTGACACTCAACAAATAATGCAAATAAATCAACAGCAGCAGGCAACCCAAACAACAAACAACAAACAATAAACGGAAGCTCCGCTAATATTAAGCTAAAATGAAAATTGAATCAAAAAGAGGAAAAACCTAAACATACAGAGCTGAGTCCTAGCCCCACTTATACATACATATGTATGTAGATATATCTATATACTATATACATATGTATATCAAACAGTTTAGATTCCGTTAAACGTTGCTGAAATCTGATTAACAATAATGGATAATTATGAATTGTTTGTTTGTAATTAAAGTGAGTCTGTGAGGATTAAAATTTACTTTTACTCTTAAATATTTGTAAAACAATTCGCGTATTAAAAAATTGTGTAATTTTTGTATTCTATTGTATTGTATTGTACAACCCGCCCCGCCCCGCCCCTCCCATAATTTTAGCATCCCATATCAGCAAGTTAGACACGCATACATATAAATTATAAAGATATATACCTATATATATATATATACAATATTATATATAACACACACATATATATACATATGTGCATATGTATATGTATTCTTATGCATAATCTGCGTTAGAGTTTTTTGGTAACAATTTACTACAGCGATAATAATAATAATAATAATTATAATTATAATAATAATAATAATGAAACACACTAATGATAATAATCAACATTTCTTGTATAGTTAACGACTTGGACATAACAATTTGAAAGCTAGAATTTATTTTGTTTAATATCTTCAAATTTCAATTTCACAAATTAGGTTATACAAATTGAAATGCAAATGAAAGAGCAACAACAAATGCAACAACAACAACAAAAACACACACACGACTAAAATAAAAACAATTTGAATACAATCAAAATGCGTGTTGTTTTTATTTAATATATATCGTATATAACTATATAAAATATTTATCTATATGGCTTAAAAGAGATCCTATGTTGGTATCTCTTTCAATGGTAAGTGTTCTGTTTATAAAGAGGTCACATATAAATTCGTTCAAGTTACTGGATGAATATACTATTATATACATATATGAGTTTCTAATTGGAATAATTGGCCAATCAGAATTTTGTGGAAGGATATAAGTGACTGTCTAATAATCGGCCAGCTGCAAAATAAAATATCTACGTTATTATTACTATAATCATTATTGCTATTAATATTCTTACTGTATATTGACAGCGCTAATTTTTTTTTAATCTTTAATATCTATTTATTTATTTAATATTTTTTTTTTTGCACTTTTAATTAAATTTGCATTAAACTCTTAAAATTCTTTATTGAATATACTACATTTATGATTAGAATTGAATTTATTTTTTATGCTCAAAGCGTGTGTCATAAAAAACAATTTTTTGTTTCATTAAAATGTAAAGTTTTAATAGGGGCTTACAGTGGGTTTGTCTAAAATGTATCGGCAAATCAATCAGGGTTTTTCAATACCCAATGAACCCATTGAAAATGAGAAAGTATTTATTTTTCTTTTTCTGCTCAACCATCAATATTAACCCAATAACGTATATTAGTTTATTTGTAAAATCTTCATGCCGTCACCAAATACATGAGCAAAGTGTACAATTCAATAACATTTACCCCCTATTATCAACAACCTCTCTGCGCCTCTGATAATAGCCTCTAAGTAAGCAATTCACTTAAAGAACTTTCTAGTCTAAAGGCGCATATAATTATGCATGAATTTAAAAGTCTTTAGCTCCAGCTTCACTTGATATACAATATAATATCCAATGTGCATGTCAGCAATGGCTTTACTACGCTCAGAGTAAATATATCTAAAAATCGTAAAGCATTATAAGAAGTAAATACAAATGAGTTTAAGTCCGATTGCAAGTCCTCAAATATATGCGATATTTCGAACCTTTCATTAATACAAAGTAATCACGAATCTCCGACAAAATCTCTTTATATTTCGAACCATTTAATATTTCGAACAATCGATAATTCGTAGTATTTTATGAGTACCTTGAGTTTCTATAAAACCAGATTTGATTGTAGCTACAAAAGACTTAAAGTTTTAATGAATATACGTAGAGTTGATCAAGCAATAAAATGTTAATTAAAGAAATCAAATATAATCATCAATACTTTGTAGACAATTATAAAAAATAATCATTATTAAACCCTTTTTAAGATGCCTTTTGGATAACTGGCCAACCAGCTAAATGCCTGGCTTGCCGATTAGCATCAATGTTACATAACATAATCAAACGAACGATTGCTCCTGACTGAGCTCGCATCCTGCCAGGCCGCAATATCACAGTCATAATTTATGCAAACAGTCGACTAATGATGCTATTCACATTGGATGGGGGTTTGGATTGGATGACTCCGCTCCGCTCCGCTCTGCGCCGTCCGATATGAATCAAGAAACAAATTTAATAAACGTTTATATCACATGTTCATGTTTTCCACGCCATTTGGCCAGGCGCCTTATTAATCTCGAGCTATTTATCATCGGGCAGCGACTGCGGGGGCCCCCTAAAAGCCAACCAGATGCATAATTAATGAAAAACAAATCTCAGATAGGCGCTGCAGTCATAAATAAGACACACATTTCTGGACGCCACTGTTGCTACACGAAAGAGGTCTCCACTCTAGATACAGATACAACTGAAGATACAACTGAAGATACACAGATACAGATACATAGATACAGATGCAGGGCAGTCACTTCCTGAGTTGGCTGGACGTTCTTATTGTTATTGCTATTATACAATACGTTGAAAGGCGCGTAACATATTATTGACTTTCAATGACTTATCGCGCAGTTGGTCAACTTTGCGCGCCTCATCGAGCCCAAGTTCAGCCAGCCAGCCAGCCAGCCAGGCAGATCCTCTCCTGCTCATGAATTAAAGATATGTACAAACGCGCGACATGCTCCCGTGTGCGTATTTACATCAAGTCTTTTTGCCACTGCACGGCCAGAGCAGAGGAGCAGAACAGACCAGACCCAGAGACCAGGCCGGACTGGTTCCAGCTCTGACTCTGTCTTTGGGGTTAGGCTAAGAGAGCGGGAGCGAGAGAGAGAGAGAGAGAGAGAGCGTGAGCTTGGGCAACAAATTTATTACCGATCGATGGCTGTGGCAGCCGTGGCCACATTATTTTAGCATAAGAATTCCATAATTCGAGACACAGCTCCGGCTGCGGCCCCTAGCGTCGCCAAGGTGTTCAACAATTCGCCAATGCGTTTGCCCCGGGTTTATCGCTTTTTAATAACTGCCCGTTCAGTGTTTAAATTTCTTTTTGCTTCAGTTTCAGTTTCGGTTTCTTCTCCTGCACCTTTGTTTTTATTTTTTTTTTTTACGGCGTTGTCACTCAACTTTGGCATACGACAGATGGTTCCGTTTTTCCGTTTTTGGCGGCACTTCCTTCTTCCGCTGGGCCTGGCCCAGACACAACGACATATGACTGAGGCCCAGCAGTGAATCAGCTTTAGCAAACATCACTAGTTTATTGTCGCATTGTGTGCTAATGAGCTGCTCTGCCATGAGAATCGGCTACTCCAAGAGAGTCGAGTACGGCAGTTACTACATTTAGGGTTTGGGCTGGAGTGGCTCAATGTGGGGGTAAGGCGAGCACATTTCAAGACACTGTAATGTCTATAAGGTAAAGCGATTAGCAATAAATATATTTGTAAACAATATACATACATATATAAGATATTTATACAGATATCGAATAAAGAAGAAGCAAAAGAAGAAGAGCAGAGAATAGAAAACATGGACTAGAGATGAAACAAGAAGAAGAAGACAGAAGACAAGCTTCACAACATGGAAAAGAAATAAGACTCGAATGTGCTTATGCAGAAAAGAAGAAATTAGAAAAGATATAATGAAGTTTTTATACGAAAAGATAGCGGATCATAAAAATAATTAAAAATATACGAAATTGTATATAAAAGTGAAGAGAAAGAGATATAAAATAGAAAAGCAATTGAAAAGTAAAGGAATTAAAAGAGAAAAGCTAATAAGATAAGAGGTGCGAAAAAAAAACAATGAAGAAAATAAATAAAATACAAGTAAGAAGGCTCTAGTCGAGACTGCTCGACTAGGAGATACCCTGAACCCACCAATCTGATATTCTAATCATTCTGCACTTCTTTCATGCATACATATGTACATACACATGCATCCACCCACACGCATCCACCCACACGCATAAGACCGCGCTCTGCTAACTACGCAGTAAGCAGCGACTGCGCTTGGGCAGCGCTGCAGTGTGGGCCACATTATGCGAATTTATTTGTTGAATAATTTCTTTTGTAGACGTATGATCTTAATGAAACTTTTTTGTGTACACTCCAAAGCACAAGTCTCTAGTACTTGAAATACGTTTTTTATGAATTGGGGGCGAAGGGGGCGTGGTATCCAAAATCTGTAAATGGCAAAATGTGTGTATCCATCAAATGTATATACACAACAAATCTGAAGACTCTATGTCTAAAAGTGTTGAAATTAGGCTGAAAAAACAATATCAATTTATCGATTATCCTCGATAAAAAAGTTATCGAATGAGTTATCGAAAAAATATGATAAACTCGTACTGCGTATGGTATACACGAGTCTACATACAAAATTTCAGCTCTCTAGCTCTTATAACTTCTGAGATCGACGCACTCATACGGACGGACGGACGGACGGACAGACGGACGGACGGACGGACGGACGGACGGACGGACAGACGGACGGACAGACGGACAGGGCTATATCGACTCAGCTCATCGTCCTGATCAAGAATATATATACTTTATGGGGTCTGCGATGATTCCTTCTGCCTGTTACATACTTTTCACAAAACCATTATACCCTGATTTCCCATTTTCAATGGGTTCAGGGTATAATAAGAAAATATCAAATAAATTATAGAGAAAATCATAATAATAATTATTATACATACATATATTAAAACAGTCGAGTTCCAATAATTCGAAATGGGGCTATATGTTTCTTTCTTTGGTTTGTGTAAATCAATTCAAATTATCGAGAACGAATTTTGTTCAAGGGGATAGAAATATTCAGACTTAACTGTACATACTTATATTATAGAATTATTTTGATAAGACATTTAACTGTATAATATACAAATAACAATTATAGTGAAAAAGGACTGTGAACGATGTTTTAAAAGATGAGAGTATGAGCGAGATGACAAAAAATGTATATGAAATGAGACTTGGACCCAGGACGAGTACGAGGATTTTGTAAAGGAGATGGCAAAATTGGTAAGAAGAGAATCAGCCGATGTTTAAAACTCAGTATAATGTTGAATATATTAAGAATTCGCATAGTGAGAGCAGACTACAACTACAAGTATATGGAGAGAACTACATTGCTGTACTTATAAGATGGTATAGAAATGTGCCTGTCAAATTTGTTGGTTTGGTAACTAAATATGATATAATAATGATGATGATATGGCTGTCTAAAATTTAGCATAGCAGACAATTGTAGCTGATCTACGAGTATATTGCAATATTAATAGACAAAATATGCGCATTTTTATTGAAAGAACACATAGGGAATATATAAACCAAAATTATAAATAATTGACTTGAACGTATTTACTCACATTTCTATTAGAATAAGATTTAACACTTAGAAATTCTATTTAAAGCCATCTCATATGTGGCTAGATTTGTGCATACAAATTATTGAATTAGTCAGATGAAAATGGGAGAATGGGAATATCTCGAATTGAATGAAAATTAATTTGGCTGCAGATAAACAAAAGAACTGTGAGAGATGTCAGCGGCAACAGATTGTGGGACGTGTTAAATTATGCCAACAGAAGGAGCCCCAACAAAGTTGATAATAAATAAGATGGAAAAACAATAATAATAAAAATACGAAAACAACAACAACAGCAAAGATACAGTAGGAATATATAGTATATATGTATATATATATATATTTCGGGGCATAGACTCAGGCGCGTGCAACGTGAACTATTGGAACTTTGACATCGCAGTTTATGGCCACCGAATGTGCGCGGATCGTTTCCATTCCGGCTCGTGCCTGTCCCCCTCCCACTCCGAATGTGACTTGCCACCCCCGTGCTGTGGCCATTACCTTGTTCTCTAGCCACAAACGCAAACATAAATAAACAACGGATCCGGCGGGAGTCGAATGTTTGCTTTGGGGCATTCGTTCCGTTCTAGATATACGCTGGCCCCGCTGGCACGCAGCGATCGACTCGGCTCGGCTCTTAAATGCTTAACGGCCAATCGTAAATTTGATCGCAACTGTATTGCCAGCTGAGGAGGGGAGCAGAGCAGAGAGCAGAAGTCTAACTGCATTGCTGCGCCCATTCAAGAAGTCCTTTTCAATGTTGTGCAAACTGCAAATGATGCAGCCGAAATCAATTTATAATTAACGTAGAATTAACACATTTCGACCACATGTTTGCTCATTTGCTGCATGTCCGTCCATTGATCCCACATGCAGCGCTGATTACGGCCAGCCAGCCAGACAGACACAGACAGACATACAATCATGCTGCATCAGCTACTGCTTTAGCTACAGCTTCTGTGGTGAGCCGCAGCCGCAGCAGCCGCCGCATCCGCATCCATGTGGCGTCACCGGCTCCTGCGATTGCGCAGACTATCAGCAGCGTTAAAAAAGCAATACATCATTTTTCCTGGGTCCCGGAGATGCTTCTCTCATTTCGGGTTCATTTGTGCGCCGGCCTGCGGTTGCACTCGATGTGTATGCATCTGTATGTGTGTGTGCGGTTTTTGTAGGTTTGGCCGGTCACGTCACAGGACAGGACAGGAGCTGGCGTTATTGTGATTTATATGTCTGATCTCTTGCCTTTCTGAAAGGCAATTCCCAGCTTCTGTCTCAGCTCAGAAGGTGGCGCAATTGACATTTCCTGCAGAGCGCATATTGGAAAGAACTAAGAAAAAGTAGCATGCTTCATTGATATTCTAATTAATGTGTCCCACACACACACACACACACACACACACACACACACACACACGCACACACACACACACAGAGAGACATTTCAACTCAGACTCCAAGTCAAGGAATGACATTGTTGGTTATTTAGTAATTTACACGTTACACAAATAAGACGAAATTATGGAAAATTGCGCATAAAAACAAACGCTTCAAAGCGAGAATTTCAAGTGTCTGTACTGCTCTAGCACACACACACACAGAGAGAGAGGAGGCAGTTGAGTGGGTATCCTATCCCATTTCCATACCCACAAACAGACTCACATTGAGCACCTTGGCAAACTTTTGAAATTCAGACCGCGTTAAAATACTTTTCCCCTTTGTTCTTTACAATTTGCCTAACAAAGGCAACGCCGGCAAGAAGTTTTCACCGTTACGCCGTGACATGACAAGGCAAGCCGACGGCAGGACAGGCGGACAGACGCACAGGACAACGGCTGGAGGAAAATGCTGTCTTGCCTTTGCGTTTGCCTTTGGCTCGGGCTAAACTGGGGCTGGGGCTGGGGCTGGGGCTCGACTTGTGCCATCTTAGTCCTCGGTTTGTTCTTTGCCTCCGTTTACTTTCGCCTGAGTGAAAACTCCTTTTGGTGCGGCGCCGTTGCCAAGTTTGCTCCACAATAAACCTAATCTGTTCATAATGGGAAAATAATTCACAAAAATGCTCCACTTCGAGCTTCAGTTGTAGCTGCATTTGCACTCGGTAAATTTGGTTTCAGCTCCGCCCACAACCCGCTGCCCGTCGGCTGCTGCCTCTCCTCCTGCCCAGCCTCGTTATTCGCTTTAAACAGCAATTAGAAGAGGCGCGCGGCTCAAACAAAAAGAGTCCATGAATGCGGCCGAGGATGCGAATGTGGGCAAACCGAAGCAAAAAAGCCGAGTTTATTAGTTTTGCCTTGGCCCAAGTCCCTCGTCTTGGCCAGACATCAGACAATATACTGATTCTCGATTATAAACTCAATTTAGAAATATTGCGGCGCATTTTCTTAATAAAACTAAATATCTTACAGTTCACTTGGCTTGGCTTATCCAAGAAATTTACTTATGGCGAGTGCATGTTTAGATGGAATTTAATCTACTGAGATCAACTAAGGATAGTCAGAATCTAATTGGAGTTTCCTGTCAGATGACATTTTAGAGCAATTCTATTTAACAAGTGCCTCAAATTACAGAGAGTAACATGAGTAGCAGATGTATCTGTATCTGTATCTGTATCTGTATCTGTATCTGTATCTGTATCTGTATCTGTATCTGTATCTGTATCTGTATCTGTATCTGTATCTGTATCTGTATCTGTATCTGTATCTGTATCTGTATCTGTATCTGTATCTGTATCTGTATCTGTATCTGTATCTGTATCTGTATCTGTATCTGTATCTGTATCTGTATCTGTATCTGTATCTGTATCTGTATCTGTATCTGTATCTGTATCTGTATCTGTATCTGTATCTGTATCTGTATCTGTATCTGTATCTGTATCTGTATCTGTATCTGTATCTGTATCTGTATCTGTATCTGTATCTGTATCTGTATCTGTATCTGTATCTGTATCTGTATCTGTATCTGTATCTGTATCTGTATCTGTATCTGTATCTGTATCTGTATCTGTATCTGTATCTGTATCTGTATCTGTATCTGTATCTGTATCTGTATCTGTATCTGTATCTGTATCTGTATCTGTATCTGTATCTGTATCTGTATCTGTATCTGTATCTGTATCTGTATCTGTATCTGTATCTGTATCTGTATCTGTATCTGTATCTGTATCTGTATCTGTATCTGTATCTGTATCTGTATCTGTATCTGTATCTGTATCTGTATCTGTATCTGTATCTGTATCTGTATCTGTATCTGTATCTGTATCTGTATCTGTATCTGTATCTGTATCTGTATCTGTATCTGTATCTGTATCTGTATCTGTATCTGTATCTGTATCTGTATCTGTATCTGTATCTGTATCTGTATCTGTATCTGTATCTGTATCTGTATCTGTATCTGTATATCTGTATATATCCAGGTAGTTAAATCCTTTTCACAGCAAAATGTGATAGGCAAAGTAAAGCATCGGAAAGTTAGTTTGTCGAAAACTGTTAATTAATGCATACATTGGATATTTGTTGGTTTCCCGAGCATGACTTGCATGCTTTCTCAATTATTTTATGCAATCATATTTAAGCGGTGAAAAACAAAAGCTGAAAACTGATTACCGCAATGTTGGGAGCGAGAGAGAGGGAGTTGCAAAGAGAGAAAGAGTGGGAGGGAGAGTAAAACAGATATGAAATATGTTTGGATCAGAGAAAAAAGTGGTAAATGGCATGAAATTGAGTTAATTAAAAGGGAATTCGTTGCGCCCACGACCCACACGAAGGCCCAAATAGACGAGTCGACGAATGCCATGAAATGCAGCTCGAAATATACAAAAAAAATAATACACACACACACATACATACGCACACACACACAGAGAGACAGACGCAGAGATGAATATAAAATATTTGGTTAATAATGCACACGTATGAACACACACACACACACACAGTTACATATGCAGGCACACATACATATATGCACTTCATAACGCCAAATGCCTCGTGAATGCAAACAGAAATTGTTGAAATCGCTGAAATTCGGTAAAAATAAAATACTATAAAAACAACAACAACAACAACAACAGCAAACGACATGAAAACAAAAAGTACGTAAAGAGAAAGAGACAGAGATAGCATAAAAAATATGCAACTGAGCTGCTTTAAAATGCATTCAAGTGCAAGTGCCGCAAATGCAGTTCACTTCGTTGGATCGATTTTAATATTAAAACAAACAGGCGCAAAAGAAACCAACCAAGGCAAACACACCTCAAACAACAATAACAATAACAACAGCAGCAGCAACAACAACAAAAACAACAAAGGCAGTTGCAACATTTGCCAAACTTTGGCCAAACAACACAGTTTGGTTATGGCTTCAGCCTCAACTCCAGCTCCAGTTCCAGTTTTAGTTTCATTCCCACTCAGCTGCCCCTGGGCGAATGGCGTGCGTGCGAGCGAGACGACCATAGTGTGCGTAGCAGCAGCACTGGCAGCAGCAGCGCCTGGCTTGATGTATTCGCATGGCAAGCAAACAATTCATTTCATGCAACATATCAGCAACAACAAGCCGGGCATGAGGCGAGCGCAGCGAGGGTGCCGAGCGGGCAGCTTCGGGTTTCGGCTTATTGCCATCAGATAAGAGCAAGTAAAAAGGCAACAACAACAGCAATAGCAGCAGTGCCAGCAGAGACAGAAGCAGAGACAGAGGCAGAGCCAGAGGCAGAGACAGCGACAGCGGCAAAGTCTCCGCCCCATGGCAAGCATACAGCGTGAACCCCTTGGACGTGTCTGTGTGTGTGTGTGTGTGTACAAACCGGTTTTGCTGTCATTGTGTATGTGTGTTTGTGTGCAGGCAGCAAGCAGCACAAGCAGACATCTTTGCCAAGGGTTGGACTTGAACAGCAACAACAGCAGTTACCTCTGTGGGGGATTTGCACACACACACACACACACACACACACGCACACACGCTTACATACAGACACACAATAATGGCGAAAGGACACAGAGGCAGGGACACTCGCGTATTTTGATAAACTCCATGCACCACTCAGACACGAACTCGGCTGATGTTGCTGCTCCTGCTGCTGCTCCTACTCCTGCTGCTGCTGCTGCGCTGCCATTGTAGCATTTGCTGCAGCTGCTGCGCTGACCTTATGTGCAAATTGGCTCATCGCAAGGATGTGTGGCTGTGGCTGCTGCAGTGGACAACGCGACGTATGAGCAACGCTGCTAATTGCCACGCACCAAAAATACTTTGGCAACTATGCAACGTTGTCATAACTCTTCAACCAACGCCAACGCCAACGTCAGCGCCAACGCCGCTGCCCCGCTGCCAAAATATAAAATATGCACAATGTTATTGCTAATACGCATTCCAGCTGCAGTTTAGCAGCAGTACCACAAAAGTAGCAGGAGACGGGAGACGGGCAGCAGGAGGCTGACGTGGTGCTGTGGTGCTGCAACGACCGCCCAGCTGGAACAGTTGCTCCCTCACAGCGGAATGCCACTGTCTCTGCCGGCATGTCAAAGTGAATAACTCAATAGCCATATTGGGTGTCCACCTGTCTGTCTCAGCAGCAGCAGCAGCAGCAGCAGGAAGACAGCCGTTTGCAATTCCACGTAAATCCGCCAACAGAGTTGCCAATTGCCAGTTGCCAGTTGCCAATTGCAAGTTGCGAGTTGCGAGTTGCAAGTTGCAAGTTTGTGTACGACTCGACATGATTTTGTTGTTGTTGTTGTTGTTGTTATTGCTGACTGCTGACTGCGCACACAAATGGCCGTTAAAATTCTTAGACCCGATATGGAAATGATAATTTCGCACATTGAGCCGCAATTTACACTTCTGCGGAATAAAAGAAACGCAAGACGCTGGCCAGTCGGTATCGATGGCCATTTTGGAGCACGTATGCGTCTAATGCCCAACCCGTTTGGCCTTAGCCAAGCTCAACTCGAGCCCAACTGGCAGCTGCTGCACATGGCTCATGGCTCATGGCTCATCCCACCCAGGCTCTGGCCAGAGCGATCTGCGGAATGTCAATCGACACGCGCTAGGCATAATCTTCAATTAGCGAGCCCCCCCAAAAAAAAGAGAGAACAACAACAACAACAAGAAGAAGAAACAAGCAGAATGCAAAATATGACGCAGATGCAGATGGCAGCCGCAGAGTAACCCTCGAGGGCGATCGTCACATAATTTCCATTTGGCATTTCGCATTTCGTATGCAGGCACTCGAGAAACGCATTTAAAATAACTTGGCCAACGGAGCAGGAACGTTGCGCAGGTCAGTAGCAATTAAGATAAGCCGCTTACAAGTGTGCCGATAATGTCCTGTCAATGTGTCGTCGATAGCCGGCCAGGACGCGCCCGGTGGCCGGCTAAATCAGCGCCCGCAACGTTGCCTGGGAAACCTGGGCAAAATGAGAACGTTGGCCACTCAGGCCGGTAGCCGGTGTGCTCGAATGCCGCTGATAAGCGACGACGGATGCGATGTCTAAGTGACCAAGGAAATGACTTGGACAGGCAAAGGGGAGAGGGAGAGGGGATAGGGGCTGGGGTAGCCCATTGAGAACGTTGTTTGCATAATGCATTCATTTGACAAGGAGTCCCCGTATCAAGACCCGTTCGCCTCATCATTGTCATCTGCTGCTGGCTCGACTCGCCAGGCGGCTTTCTAATGCGGCGATGAGCCTTTCATTTAGTCCGCCAGCCAGTCTACCCATAACCGATTCCCATACCCAAGTCTCATTCCCATTCACCATTCCTGCTCGCACTATTAATTAGAATGTATGCGAGTTGGCTTTTTGGCATTTTGGAGTTAACGGCACGCGACATTTTAAATATGCTCTCTCTCTCACTCTGACTCCCTCTCTCTCTCTCTCTCACTTTCTGTCTTGCACGCCTTCTGCTTCGAGGGGCATCAGGCATTTCGTGGCATTCCACAAATATTATTGTTCAAATATTTGAAACTTGATTTGCATTTTTAAAGGCAGTAGCATCAGCAGCAACAACAACAACAACAACAACAACAATGTCGCTGTTGACACTCATTCAGTCACACACACACACACATACACACACACATTTGTATATCTGTTATGACGCTATGTTTCTTACATTTGTATGCGTTTGGGGGCAGCTGCTGAAAATTTCAATTTCAAATTTATGGCCTCAAATAGTCCTTGACACACTGAATATTAATAAGTCGGCGAGAAATAACCATATGCGCCATATGAACACATAAAAGAGGAAGCACCTATTAAAACTGAAGCTTTATCTAAATTGTAGCTTAATGAAGAGCCGCAGAAGCAGGAAGTAGCAAATAGTTGCTGAGAAATTAATGTGAGAAACTATAGAGTATTATAGGTTGATATACGATGTAAAATATGGGAGATCTAAAACCGAAATATTTATAATAATAAATATGCAAGAGTAAAAACATTTATAGTACTTATTTATTTATTTATTTTAACCGTAAAGGTTAAAGCAATTACAAAAGCAAAATTTGTTGTTTTTGTTTCTAAAACAATATTATAGGATCTTTAAATAATTTTACATATTCAATATTGTAGCCTATTATAACTGTACACTACTCGGAAGTAACTAACCATCTAGTTTTTTGCCTTAAACGTCGCATTTAGCTATTGTAAAATATTCTAGCTTGTTTTCATAAGCGCACACACAATCATCATATACACACACACATAAATAATATTGAACAAATCATATTCAATTTATTTACTTCCTCCACTATTTAGCTAATACGAAAATCGTTCTTAAATGACGGCTGTGCCAATAATACAAGCGCTTTAAATTCATAGATAAATGAATAAAATATATAAATATATATTGTTAAATAAATAAAAAATATATATTTATATGGTAAATATTATATTAAGATATATTTACCATATAAATATATATTTTTTATTTTTATTTAATTATTATAAAAATAAATAATAGATATTTATTTGGTAAATAAATATTAATATATATTATTCTAAAAATAAATAATATATATTTTTTTATATGTAAGTTAAGCAATCTTTTTAAAATTAAAAAAAAAAAAATATATATATATATATTATTAATATCTGCACATTAAAAATCCCCAAAAAATATATTATAATTATATACACATTTTAAATTTATTTTTAAAAAATATACATATATTATTAATATATGCACATACATATCTCATTATATAAAATCATATTAATTTGTTTATAAACCAAAGTTATAGATATTAGTTTGCGTAGTTTAGGAATTGAGAATATATACAAAAAGTTCACAATTAAATTTAATTAAAGCCAGACGTAAATACTCAAGTAGTATTAAAATAAAATAGAATTAAAAAAAATAGTAAATAAATAAAATTTTATCAATATTCCAAATTTGCATAAGATTATTGAATAGTAATAATAGATTTAGCGTTTAATAGAGATATGTATTTAATTGAAATTGAGTTGAAAATATAATGTTAGATCATTATTTATTTTAATTGAAATTTATTGCCGAGAATATAGTTGATAAATGAACAATACGCTGCTTAAGAGCTGTTTATTTATTATTATTATTATTTTAATTTGTGAAGTTTTTAGTTCGCAGAGCTGAGCAAAATATAGAACAGCAATAGATTTTACTTCTGGAAAGTATTTATTTATATTAAATTTGACACTTTTCATACTCGATAATTTAGTTAAATTCTCAAACTTATGTTAATTTGCTGACAAGGTCAGGCGGAAGTGCTGCCAATGCTTCGATACGCCTTCGATATGGAACGTAAATTGAATACAAATCCAGGAGTAGGGCAGACGAACTGTTGATGAACTGCCAGCCTAGAATACGGAGCAGCGTTGCCATGGCTGCCACGGAGCGAGTACAATTTCTGGGCTCATTACACGCTGCGATGCTGAGATGCCGCGTGCGCAATCCAGATTCCGGATGCCGGATGCCGCCAACCCCAAATCTTGGGCACAGTTATGAATAGAGCCAAGTACATAGTAATCAGGCAGCCAACGAACCAAGATGACGACGACAAATTGACGTAATGAAAATGTTTTCGAGATATTTACTTTGAGGTGACTCGCGAATGACTTGGCCAAAAACTTGCAGCTCGCTCTCCCTCTCTCTTTCTCTCTCTCTCTCTCTGTGCGCTCTCATAAGTATGCTATGAAAGCGAAAGGCTGAAAATTATGAAAGGCTCAAACATGTCCGCTCAAAGTGGCTTCATCAGGAACGCGTTGGCCGAACGACTCCGCCGGCACCTTCTCAGTTCTCTTGGTTCTCTATCGCAATGCGAAATGTTTCAATATATGTATATGTTTCTCTTTTTTTTTAATGTTTTGCAACAGCATGTTGAATGCTTCCAAATCGCTGATAAACGCTGCAAAATAAAGCAACAACTGCCCCCAGCTGGGTGAACAGAGAGAGAGAGAGAGAGAGAGAGAGAGAAAGACTGAGAGCAGCCTCCAATTCCGACTGAGTCTCCGACTCGCAACAGCAAACAATACAAAACGACAGACCAAACCCACGAACGACGTCGACGACGACGACGACGACGACGAATTTCGGTGTCTTTGAACAGCGCCTCCGTCCATGGAGTCATGGGAACCAACTTTTCACATTCCGCGCGTGCTTCTGTTTTGCAGTCTTCGCTTTGACTTGATATTCTGTGCGTTTTTGCTCAGCCAGGCCAACAGCCAACTGCCTCCTGGTCCAGCTAGGGGCCCATTGGCCGGCCGTCCAGTTGGTCCGACAACCATTTGTTCTCGGCGGCACTGCCAAAGGCAATGCCCAGATCAGGCAGCAGCCCCAATGATTCGCGATGGGCAATCGCAACAGGACGAAATTCTAAGCGCAGTTTTCGATATCGAACACGATCGCTTTTCTGCTCCGACTTCCATTTCTTGGTGTTTTGATAAGGCATGCGCTTTGGCAATACCTGGAAATGGAACTACGGCTACGGCCGGATAATCAAATTGTTGCTTTTCTAGTTTTCCCAATTGGTCGTTGTCGGCCTGCGTCGCTCTCTGTGCCAGCAGCAATCGCAAATTTCTTATCTGCGTCGGCAAATGGGCAAACAAACGGCCGACGCGACGCTCGTCAGCATTAAATTGCCATTGCCATTGCGTCCGCTTCCGCGTCTCGCCATTGCCTGCCCCAAAAGATGATGAAGTCCACGAAACGGCAGCAGGAGCAGGAATAGCAGGAGGAGCTGCGACGGCGGCTCAACTGCAAAATGCTTTCAAGTTGTTTTTGTTTTGCTCGCTCGGCAAACGTTGCGCTTTCGAGCTTCGAATGCAGTTGTTAGCAAAAGCAGCAGCAGCAGCAACAGCAGCAACAGTTGCTCACTCCACCGACCGAACAGATCGAAGCGAACGAGCAGCAACCAAATTTGTTTCATGATGACGGCAACTACACAAAATTCACAAATACATTTATATCTACATACATACATTTGTATGCCCCATATATGTACACACACACACACACACACGCATATGACGCACGATCCCAATCCAAGGCTTGAGAAACTTTTTAGTCATGGACCGCTTGCTTGTCTTTATTGTTGTTGTTGTTGTTGCTGTTCCCAGCGCTCGCAGCCGGGGCAGACGCAACCCGCTGCATGCCTCCCGTGTACGCGCGAGCATGCAACACGCTCTGCCTGTTGTTGTTGTTGTTCTTTTCGGTTCTCGTCCCGCCGTCTTGCAAACAATTGACATTTGATGATGACGACTACGACGATGAGGTTGAGGATGACCGTGTGACAGGGGTAACTAATACGAATGGCTCATAGTTCGATCCACGTGGGCGTGGCGCGTGGGCGTGGGCATTCTAGTGAAAGTCAAACGCTGCGGCAGTCAAGCATGAAGAAGAAGTTAATAAAAGAATATACCAATATATATTTAATATATTTAACAACACAGTCAATAAATATGTATGTATTTGCAATATTATATAGTTAAAATTAAACAAAATAAACGAGAGTTTATTACTTTATTTATAATACAATATTATGTACTTGCAATTATTAATTTTAAAAATATTATTATTGTATTTTTGTTATTATTATTATTTATTTATTTTTATTTTTTCTACAATAAAGAAATAAACGAATATCTATTTTTATTAATACTATATTACATAATTTATAATACAATATTATATATTTACAATTATTTATTAATTAATTATTAATTATAAAAATATTATTATTGTATTTTTGTTATTATTATTTTTTTTTTTTTCAATAATAAAAAAATAAACGGGAATTTATTTGTATTTACACTATATTACATTATTTATAATACAATATTATCTATTTGCAGTTATTAAAAATTGATTATTGTATTATTAATATTATTATTAATTAATTTTTTTTTTTTTTTTGTAATTTACAAAATATTATATAAAAATAATAAACTAACATATTTATGAACTTTTTAAAAATATAAAAAATATATATATAATTTTGTTGTCAAATATATTATTTTTGATAAGTTAACTTTATATGAAAAGTAAACAACCCGATATTTTTTCCCTGTATAAATAAACAATATTGTCGTAAACCTCTAAAATTTATTTCGATTTATGCATGTGTTTGTTAATTAAAATCTATCTGAAATATGTAAGCTTGAACACGGTAGATCTCGTCTATAAAACCTAATCTTCTAACATTAGAATTTGTTTCAACGTACTCATACTTATTCGTCTTGCTATAATTTATATGCCAAACATACAAAAGTTGTTATACTAATATTATATAGAGTTTTTTAGGCGTTTTGTCTGCATTACTTTTGATATTTTGCAAATATTATAAATAAATAAAGCAGGCAGCGTAATAATTATAATTTTTATAGCAAAAAATTAAAAAGTAAGAATTATTTTGTTGATAAATTATACAAAATATTATTTTTAATTATTAAAATTAATTTTATGATAAAAATAAAAAATAATTGCTACAAATCAATTTTTAGATAAAAATCAAATCATAACTCTTATTTTCAGTTTTTATTATAAAACTTAAAAAGAAGAGTTATGGCAAAACTTTTATTAAAGAAAGTGAATTGAAATATACAAATTTCTTTGCTTACAACTTTTGCAAATAGTGCCAAGCCCAAAAAATTCTAGATATACCTGATTAGTAATTCTAAATTAATAAATTAACTGTAGTCTACCAACTTTACAAGAGTTTGCAACACAACAAGAAAGCTAAATATAAATGGAATTAAAATAATATATTAAATATTAGCATATTAAGATTGAAAGAATAATTAATATACATAAAAGATGAAACACTCTATGAATTTCTATATAATATCTGTGATTAATTAAACTCAACACAGTCGTCTCTGTGCAAGCCTACAAAATCTACTAAGTATCCTAGCTTGTTTCTTCTCCTTCTAAATCTACTTTAAATAGACAACTCTACGCTCATCTGTCAATTGAAATACTTAACCCACTTTCCTAAGCAACTACTTCTATATATATACATATATACATATATATATTTGTATTCGTATAATTAGAAAATGCTGCACAGCAAATATAGAAATGAATTTATAATTTGCTCTATTGAGCAGCAGCCATTGAATTCCTTCGCCTGATGGAAACCTTGAATCATCTTTCATTTGGCCAACACCATCGTTGGCTGGGCATTGTTTTTGCTTATCGTCGGCTGTCATCGGTTTCCCCCTCCCCCTTGCCTCCACTCTCTGCACTGCCCACTCCAACTGTCATTGCCTTATGATGATTTGCTGTCATCTGCTGGTAGATGGGAACTGGGAACTGGGAACTGGGAACGTCAATGAGTAGATCAATCAAAAACGCCGTCAGCCGAGGCAGCAGCACTAAATGCCAGGCAATAATGACCAATCGGAAGAATCTTAAATGCATCATCACGTTTAGCGCAGTATCCGGTCGTTGTGAACTTCAACTGGAGAGGGGCAGGGGAGGGGACGGGTGTGGAGTGGACGTCCTTTCCCAATGTGGCCGGGCCAGGCAGCGCGATAAGAGAAACAGAAATTAATTTCGAAAAATTTCATGTTCGGCATTTGCTTGGTTTGCTTTTTGTCTCCACGCAGCTCCAACTTCAGCTCCAGCTCCTTACATGTTCGATTCGCAGAAGCCAAAGCCAGTCAATGTTTGCCTCTGTTGCTGTTGTTGCTGTTGCTGTTGCTGCTGCTGTTGCAGTTGCAGTTGCCGTCGCAGCCAATTGGCTTGTGCCTGCTCATTGAGCCGTTTGCGGTTGATATGCGTTATTAGCTCCGGGAATGAGCCATGTGCATTGCACAGCCATTCGCTTCTAGGACTTGTAGTTGGGGTCAGCAAATGCACACACACACACACACGCACATATACATACATACATCTCCGACCTGAAAGTGTTTGGCAAATTTAATTAAAATTTCATTGCCCACACACACACACACACACACGCACACTCTAACACACTCTGTGAATTGAATACCCAAACCCATTTCTATTGCCAGCCAAGGCGGCACACCCACTGCCCACCCACTGCCCACGCACAGTTCCACTCCCTGCTCTCTGCTCTCTCTGCTGATGCCATGACGATTAGATTTTATTAAAAAGCCAAATATGCACAATTATTATGCTACGCCAACCACTTGACAGTCATGAGTCCATGAGCCTTAATATATGTATACGAGATGTGCCGCACCCTGCCCAGTTGGCCGCCCTTCCGCCCTGCCGCCCTGCCGCCCGGCCATTAACATTAACAATACCCCTCGTCGCTGTCTGTCGCTCTTGTCTGCGGTGTCCTGCCGTCGTTCATGGAGCGCACAATTCGCTTATTTGCTTTTTAATAAAACAGGTGCTCGACCTTCAGCGTTGACGGCGCGTAAATGAGGGGCGGTACGAAGGGCCAGGGGACAGAGGCGAGTGCTGCGGGCTGCGGGGTTGATATTTCCCATTCTGTGCGCTCCCTTTTTGGACGAAACATACGCTTTGTGTGCGTATGTCCTTGCTATCTTTTATCATTTAATTTCGCATTCAAACGTTTCGCACCCTCAGCAACAGCATCAAAAGGATGCAGAAAGGATCACGCACACAGGACACAGTCAAAGTCATGCCACTGCCACTGCCACTGCCTCCCTCCTCGGCTTTTGCCCAGCCTTTGGGAAATGCGTGCGGTCGTCACTCGACCCTGGCAATGTTGTCATTTTTCATTTTGCGCAGCGCCCCCCCCCCCGAAAAATTTGTATATGTCGAAAAGTCCAACATTCCGAGCAGGACCAGAATCATCATCATTATTATTATCATCATCATCATCATCATCATCATCAACAGCAGCTCGAACTTTCGCCTCAGCATCTTGATGCTGCTGATCCGGCAATTAGGCCAAGCGTAAAGCGTGCGCAACTATTGAAGAGGACGCACCCAATGCTGGCCAGGAGCAAGCAGCAAGACATTGACGACTGCCAGCAAAGGACGAGCCAGCCGAGGGGTTGTTCCTTGTTTGCCTGCTCAGTTGCTTCACTGGCTGGTCTTTCGGCTGGCTGTGCGTGTCCTCCAAATCGTTTTGTGATTGCTAAAAGCTGTCGTTGGACTTTATTGGTTTCCTGCCACAAGATTTCATCTACACTGAGCGAAGCGGATAAGTTGCAGTAATTCACTTGGATTACTTGAAAATAGTAAGAGCATATGCAAATTAAATGTTTATATATATGTATATATTTAGCCAGTTAAGTCTATAGATGAAGACATACAAAAATTATCCTAACTTTCTTAAAGGTACAGGGAGAAGGAGGCGTAAAGCTTCTTGGTCAGCTGAATCAATGCTCGTCTGTCTGGCAGTTCATCTCATATAAATATGGAATAGATAATAGGAATATGGAATAGGAATAGAATGGACTAAAGACTAGCAAATGTTTTATTGTAGAACCCTATGCAGCACGAATAGATCAGGTGAACTTAAACAATACCAAGAATGATTCCTGATTTATTTAATTATTTTTTATTTATTCATTCATTCTCATTAAATTTAATATACACCTTAACGTGTCCTAATATTTATTTCAATTGCAGCTTTATATTCATTATATATTTTACTAATATTATTTTATACATAATGTATATATTTTACTAAAATTATATTTATATTTTACTAATATTATTTTATACAACATTTATATAAATTGTTTTTAATATTATATATATTTTACTAATTTTTGTATGTTCTGCAAAATATTTAATTTATTAAATATATAATATAATTAATATTATAATTATTTTTATATTTCTTGCGCCTTTGAAGTGTCCCAATTTTACATTTTGTTTTATATAGATTTTATATAATTTTCATACTTAAAATATTTGTATTTTAAATTAAATGGATTAGAGTGAAATACTTTAGGCATATTGTAGTACCATTTTAGAAATATTCCAAATTTATCTGATTGAATAGAAAGTTCTACTCGGTAGTGCTTAATCAAGATATACCAGAAGACATTTGCCTTATTTGCTTACACATTTCGGCTATTAGAATTAGTGTATTAGTTTTTTTTCTGGTAAGTCATATATTGATCTATACTAAAACCTTTTCATTATAAAATTTTAAGCATTAGTTTCATAGAGTGTTCCAGTCGTTAATGCTCCTTTGCTTTATTCCTTCCCGTATTCTCTCGTTTCTTCCTTTCTTGTTTCATAATTGTAAGTAATCTTAAATCATTATAACATCTTAAATATTATTGTTGAAATACAAGAATACTTATTAATCTAATTAAAAACCATAGATGAGTTGAAAGAAACAAAAGAATGAAAGAAATGAACCTTTGGTCGTCTATATATAATCTATATAATCTATGCAAATCTGCACTCATTTGAGAAAATGGTATCAAATATGTAATTCACTTCTTCAGCTATCGCTAAAAACTGCCAGCACAATTTCGCACAGTGTAGAAGCGTGCGTATTGTGCCAGTATTTTGGACTATCATTTCTATTATCAAAAGTCATTGACACCCTTTTATTTATTTTTACATTTATTGTTTTTCTGCTTCATACATTTATCTGGGCGATAATCGCTTACATGCCACTTGTGCGGCACGAAGGGCAGGAGAGCAAGAGCAGGAGGAGGAGCAGGAGCAGGAGCAGCAGCAGCAGGAGCAGGAGCAGCACGAGCTGGAGTAGTAGCTGAACTTAGGCAAGGGAAATGAGAACAATGCCGTGAAATAAGGATTAATGGTGTACACGATTATTTGTGCCTGGCGACAGACAGTCCGGACAGACAGACAAACATATTAAAAAATACAATACGAAAACTGTCGCGAGGGCGCAAGATACGGATGCGGATGCGAATGCGACTGAGGATGAGGATGAGGACATCAGGACGTAAGGACATCAGGCAGTGGCAGTGCGCGCATATTCATGGCATGGCGTAGGTCGAATTTAATAAAACGTCCCTGCGCGACTGCGAGTGTGCACTTGCCTGATTTCTAGCGAAGAAGAGGGGGTGGGCAGAGGGCAGAGGGCAGAGGGGAGAGAGTGTAAGAGAGTGGGGTTGGCTTGAATGGTTGGGCTGTTGTTTTGTTGTTGTCGTTATTTCGCCACGCTTCTGGTTGGCTGAGTGTTTTTTTGTTTGACTGGGCTGCGCACAATTGTTTTTGCTGCTTGGGGTTTCCTTTATTTGGATGATGAAGAATTTATTTGAAAATTAAGAAGACAAATTATTTAATTTCGACTTTATGAGCTTTGCCCCCAACCCACGGCCAGCTGGCAGCTGCCTGCCTATAGCACTTTAATCTCCATGGCCCGTGTTTAAAGGAAATCAGCGACCACTTCTCGGACTCGCACGAAGTTCTTGGAAAAGGGTTGGCGACTGGGCGGCAACACGGCGTCGGCCATTTTGTGCCATTTGATAGGGCTAAGAGCTGAGCTGAACGCGTTTTGCATTTTATGCCCCGTACTTGGTAATAAACACGCAGCAAACGCGAATGCGACTCGGCAAGGGTTATGGCGGGGGCTTGGACTCTTGGCACGAGCACGTCAGAAACTTAATTTCGTTTAGTTTTATGTACATTTCATTAAGCAAAAAATTTCTAGCGACGCGACAGACCACGGGCCATGCCAATGGCTCGCTCTCTCGCTCACTCTCTCTCGGTTTCTCACTCTCTGGTTATACAATGTATGCCACAATTGTGACCCTGCGACCCCGTGTCCTGTACGTCCATGGGAAGGACTTGGACTTGAGCGAAGGGACAATCAAGATAAATAGCAAGCGGAATTTTTATTGCCGAAAGGATACGAATGAAAATAAAGAACAACAACAAAAAACAGCTTATAGTTAGTTACAACAACAACAACAAGAACAACAACCATAATAAAAAAGAGTTGAAAGTGTTGACGTGACGGCGACTATGTCCTCGAGGTCTCACACAACAACACACACACGAATACACACATGAGCACTTGAACAACCACCCCGCACACACCTTTATATGGAAAATTGTCAGCATGTTTTGTGTTTTCCAAATTTATTGCCACTTGCAACATTTTGTAGACGGGCAGACCATAGATTATCTCGTCGTTTAGAGCCTAATATGCACCAGAGGCAGCCGCAATATGATTTATCACCGACCAGCCGATATATGATCGCCTCTGTGTGTGTGTGTGTGTTGTTTGTTTACGGATGCCCCAGAGAGAAAGAGAGAGACAGAGATAAACTCTGCTTAGCCCTCGCCACTGACGTTGCTTCTACTACTCCAGCTGCGAAGCGCAACATTTTTAATTACACTTTTTACAAGAAAATTAAATGGCAACATGTCATCGCTAATTAAATTGTTCTTCTTTCGTTTGTTAGTTTATTGCTCTTGTTGTTATCCTGTCTGAAATGTCTGCGTGAGTGTGTGTGTGAAGGAAAGGGTTGTGCTAGATAGCAGCGTTGATAGGGTTTAGGGAAAATACATTTATCAAAATGAGTTCTATTTACGTACGTGGATATTTGTTCAACTGATGAGGACATCAATGGAAATTATGCAAAAGAGAGTTGAATTTATTACTGTGAAGTGACATCTACAAATATGTTCAAGTTACATTTGACTTTTGTCACAATTTATAATGCTAATTAGAGTATATTTATTTATAGCAAAATTATTTTTTATTTAATTTTAAATTTATTTATATATATTTTGGCAGATCATTCAAATTTCGCGCTTTATATGAGCAAGCTTAGAATTGGCAAAAGCAACTCTGTAAAAGCCTTCCTTTTGCAACATTGTCTGCGTATTTTTGCGAATTAAAAAATACCTTAGTATTTTTTTATTTTAGTCACTCCTCATCTGACGGAGCTGCCAGACATTTAAAATTTTACACCAAACAAGGCGCACTTTGTTGAATTTCTTATCACAAAAAATATTAACACAAGCTTGTAATGGCCCTTATGATATTATTAAAGTAAAACAACTATATTTTTCTGTTTGTGTTGAGATTTCTAATTTGTTCAGCAATAAATAAATATATAATTTAACAACAGCGTATAACTATTATAGACAAATTTTTTGTTGTTTTAAAATTGTTGTATGACTTTCTGCCGCAAAATGCTGCACGACATCTAAATACTTAACTTTAAAAGGCAACCAAGCTCACAACAATCTCATCGCCTCTGAAAAGAAAGAAGCAGACATTTATAAGATCCAAAAATATAATTTATTTAAAAAAACGCCAACTAATTATAAGGGTGCATTAACAAAAATTTCAATTTCTTCATACGTTCTAGTATCTCTGGGCGTATCACAGTCTGCACATCACTTTTTGGCTTTATTTTTTCCTTTTCTTGCTCACAGATGGCGCTGCAGGCGGCCCATTCGCGTGTCTCGTTCTCGAACTCCAGGCGGAAACGGACAAAGGGCGGCGCCACACGCATAAACATGTATAGGACGCGCGTACGCAAATCTTCAGCGGAATCGGCGCGCAATGGCTGGCGGCTGTTATAACAGAATTCGTCCATATCTCGCAGCAGATACTCCAGATCGGCCCGCAAGCTGGCCGTGCACCGCGAGAACAGGCCATGCAGCAGCGGGCCGGTGACATTACAGAGGCGCCCATCGACGGAGACTAATGCCTGCTGATACGGACTGCCGACGGACAGGCTGTTAATATGATACTTGCTTATCTGAGCCTTCGTGAGCGAGCTGAAGGACATGTACCGTTCCAAGGATCTGAACACACTGTTCTTGCGTGGCATCTCCATCAACGCAGCACTATTATTCTTATTGCTATCACTAATCTCTTGTACATTTACCTTGCGCAGAGTGATGTATGGTGCATCCAGCAGATTTTGCAGCTGCGACGACTCCATCAGTGTATTGTCGGTGGCAAGCGCCTGTGAGACGGTCTGCGGCTCGGGTTGATGCGGCGCCTGTTGCACTTGACCGGAGGTAGTCGGTTGCTCTTTCTCCTCTTCCGCATCCTTGCTTGCATGGAGTAAAAGGCCGTCCGGCTCGATGCGGACCATAGCTGCGACTGGCAAGGGGCGAAATTCGTGTCTTAGCTGTGGCACGTTGTCGGGCATGATACAACGTCGCCTCTTCCGAATTGGGACTTGTGTTGGTTTCTTGCTGGGAACATACTTTGGCAGAGCTGGAGTGGGTTCCGCGACTTGCTGAGCATTTGTATCTTTAACTGTTTCTTCAGGCTGTGGAGCAGGCAACGGGCTCTCCGCTGTAAGAGGCAGATTCAATTCATCGTCCAGCCGATGCACCTCGGCCAGTAAAATTTGATATGAATCTGAGGTGTTGGGACAGGATGAGGGCAGCACATTGTCAACGGAACTGTTTATCTGAAGGCAAGCCAACTCTTCTGATCGTTTTTCCTCATCAGTGTCCAAATTGATGATTTGATCCTCGGAGGCGATAAGTTCGCAATTGAAGGTCTCGTTCGAATTGTCGCTGTGCAGCGAGAAGCGCATCATGTCAAGGAATTTGACGGGCTCAGTCTTGATATGAACTTGACTCTTATCCGCAGGGAACAGATTACTTTGGTTGAGTGGATCGTTTTGGGTCTCCATTTCCATTGCCTGTGAGGCGGGCTGCACATTTTGCATATCCACAAAGCAAGGTGGACTTGGAGACACATCCAGTTGTGTGGGTGGACAAGATGATGTTTGCGATGCTTCTGAAATGGGGTAAGTTAAGTTATTAGGTCAATGCACGCCTTAGTCGCAATCGAATCATTCAAGTTTGACTTACCTAAAGCCACCTCAGGCGACTCAGGTATGGTTGCAACCGTTTGGCCAGACGAAATTGGGTTGCTCTCTTCTTGTCGCTCCTCTGAGCTTTGCGATGATATAACCTGAACGGGGGATGACCTCTGCATCATGTAGAGCGGCACTAAAATGAGGAGATGCATTTAGAATCTGATAGACTTCACTTTGAGAGATTCACCACTTACATTTGACTGGTGAAGTTGTTTGCTCCACTGGCACATAATCTGTCCAGATGATGGAGTGGGCCAACTCCTCTGTTATTTGTGGCACTTGGTGCAGCCAGCGATCCTGGGTCCAGCACATGGCATAAAACTTTTCCGCCTCACTGAACAGGTCCTGCAAATTACGAATTTCATGGCCGGTGCGTGCATGGAAACTGCGCTCAACAATCGCATCGAAGTTTGTGAAATGGATTAGCTCCGTCCGGTGCAGCATCTTGGGTGACAATTGGCCCAAATCAAAGGCGTTCAACTGAATGCCTTTCGTCCGCAACAACTGCGGCAGCATGCGCAACTTCACGTAGAAATTAGTGGGCCAGTTGCCCCTGGTCTGCACAAAGTAATAGCACAAGGATAAAATGTTCTCATCCTCATATAAAGAGGCGGCTCCATATATGCTCGTATATAGCTTAAATTCCGAATAACTCAGATGGGAGAGTATGCGCCAGATGGTGTTCTTGAGGCCATAGCTTGTGCAGAGCAAGTATTTCATGTTGTGCACCTGGAATAATGAAAATGAAATTTGAAATTGTTGTAACATTTTATTCTTATACTAAGTTTAGTTCTATTTACCTTCTCGACGGGGGTAAAGAACTCCTCGACTGCCTTTAATGCAGTGGTAGGTACCATGACTTCGTTGTATTTCTCAATAATCTCTTTCAGATTCAGAGATTCAGCCATTTCTTTAGCTACCTTGGAAGCTGCTTTCGAAGCTTCTGTGGCTGCTTTGTTCAGGGCAGTCGAGGCTTTTGCATTCTGCAGCGCATTTCCACTCGATGAAGTAGATGATGATGCATTATCCTCAGGCTTCTCAGTAGCGGCTCTGGTCAGGTTCATCACAACTTTGGTAAAGATATCAGTATTTGTTGCCTCACTGGTGGCAGTTGATGTTGACTCTGCAGCAGCTGATTCGCCAGTCTCTGTTGATGCATTTTCTTCTGTTGTTCTTATGATTTCAGTTGTCTCTGCAATTGTTGTTGTAGTTGTCGTTGTTGCCGTAACTGTTTTCGTTTTATTTATTATTGTTGTTGCTGTGCTCGAGGAGGAGTCCGATTCAATAGTCTCTTTGGTTGCATTCGCCACTCTTGCTGCTGCAGCGCTCTTCAATGCAG
The DNA here is from genome assembly GCA_035045965.1 of Drosophila aldrichi. Classification (NCBI taxonomy): domain Eukaryota; kingdom Metazoa; phylum Arthropoda; class Insecta; order Diptera; family Drosophilidae; genus Drosophila; species Drosophila aldrichi. The sequence goes on along the minus strand of JAWNOM010000368.1, from coordinate 754,423 downwards.
CTGCTGCCTTCTCATATGCCTCCAGGCTTTTCCTTACAATCTCTATATTTTGTCTCTGTTCGTCTGTTTGCTCTCCAGCGAAAAATTCGGATAACCGATCCCAATTCTTGGGGCACCTCACATCTCGCTTCCCCGCATAATACTGCAAATTATACGGCGAGAACCTAACCAGATTTAATTTAGTCATGCTGCAATTGTTAGAAATTAGCTGATTTAAAGAATTTCAATTGAAGGGCTCACCTGTTAAGCTTCGCTCTCCTAGCTGCATACACAGCAGAGGTGTAAATGCTCTCATGGTTCTCTCTTGCCGGACTGGATTTGAAATTTAGCTCCTTCAATGGTAGCTGCAGCAATTTGGCCTTTAACAGCGACGGACAAGGCTTGAAGGTGCATTTATATTTCTCGCGAATTTCCGGGGTGCGATAGAAAGCCTCGTAGTAGGCGAGCATACAATCGTGGACCGTTGCTTTGGCATACTTCGGCTCCTGCTGCATTTGGCGCACAACCTCGTCCAGGTTTAATGTCTTAGAGAATATATTAAACGAGACAGGGAATGTAATCTCAGTGCTTGACTGCGGCTGTGACGGTGCCTCCTTCTCCTGGTCCACTTGTAACTCAATTCGTGAATCAGCAACAGCAGTTCCACTCGTGTCCTCGGGCTCTGTTGGCTTTGGACTGCACTGCACCGCGAATCCCAGCAGTTTCTCTTTCAGCTCAGCTGGTGCGGCATCGAAGTTATAGTTGCACAATTTGCGGACTCGCTGATCGATGTAGAACGAGTTATAGTAGCGGCGCAGCAATACCAGATCGTAACGATCCCCGCGGAGAATTTTATCAACTTTTTGCTTATCCTTCGAAAATGAATTCGCCAGCTCAATTCTTACTGTGTCATAGTTGATGTAGCGCTTAAAGGTTTGCAGCGAGACCGGAAATTTATAGGTTTTGCCTCCTAGATATACCAAAGTTGTATCATCACGCACCGGGACATTCTCATTGTTATTGCTCTCATTCGCATTGCAGTTAATTTGGGGGACTTTAGATGCTTCAGATGTTTCAGGTACTTCAATTTCCACTTGTTCCCCCAGCTCAGAGTTTTTTGACCCGGCTTCTTGCAATGCGAGCTCTTTTAGTTCAGCGCGCAGCTCCAGAAATTTCTCACGAAGTTTACTCGGGCATGGTTTGAGCTCATAGGCGTATTTTTCCCGTATTTCTGGTTTCGTATAGAAGTCTACATAGTATTCGAATGCACATTCTTCTTCCGACATGTTTTTGTGCTGCTCATCGCTCATTATGCATTTGACAATCTCCTCCAGATTCCGAATGTGTCGCTTAAAACATTTGAATGTAACTGGCAACGTTTTAGCTATTTCATCGAGTTGCTCCTGTTTCTTTTTCTTGCTCTCCAAGGCATATTGTTCTGCAGCCTGTGCCATCTGCTGCTTGGCCATCTCATCCAGTGGCTCAGCATATTCCAAGAGCTTCTTCAATAGCCCAGCACTTACATTGGCAAATCGATATTCGTATAAGTCACGAGTGCTTGGACGTACATAGAACGAACGATAATATTTTTTAAATAACTTATGGCACTGCGGATGCAGTGGATTTGACATGGCTGCCAGCTGATCCTCGTCCTGTGCGACGCGCAGAAGTAATGGCCTCAGCAGCTCCTGCTGGTTGATGCAGCGCATAAATGTGTCGAACGAAACAGGAAACTTGAAACGGCCAGATCTGCAAAAACAGGATTATCAATTGAATATATAGAATATTCATGGATTTAGTTTCTTCATACCTGCCCAGATCCTCTATCACATCCACCTCGCAATCAGAGGTACGAATTTCTGTACTACTGAAATTTTAGATAATTAATAAATATAATTTCTCGTGTATTACCTAGTATTACCTAGTATTTGTGTCTATATCGGGCTCTGGTGTCTCTTCGGCCTCCATGGCTTGGCATAGCTCGGTCACTGGCCTGCAATAGAATTCCCATTAAAGATTCGCCTAAAGAAATGAATTCATATATACAAACTTACGATTTTTCCACCTCCTTTCGCTTCACAGGCTCAGCCAGCTGCATTAGCTGTTCCCTCAGCTCGACTGGAGCTGCATTAAAATTATAATTGAATTGTTCTCGTACCCTCGGATCGGTATAAAATAAATAGTAGAAGCGTTTCATCAACTGTTCATCGGATGGACATTCGTTGGCCAGTCCCTTTTCCATCTCATATGTGAGGGCGAGCTCTTTACCCAGTTCCTCGAAATTTATATATTTAACGAATGTCTCGAAGCTAATCTGGAACTCATAGGTGGTGCCATCAATTGTTATCAATTTACGTTCAGCAGCAAGCAATGTATTCCCCTTATGGATTGCTGGTATGTCGGCCAACAGTTCATCCTCCCCTGGCAGCGATAGCAACTTCTCACGTATTCTGCCCGGACAGGGTTTCACCTGGTATGCAAATTGTGTACGAATATCCGGATCCCAATAGAACTTATTGTAGTATTCCAGCGCACATTCCTCTGCAGTTCTGCCCCTGTATTCCTCAGAGTACAGCATCTGTTGGACAATGTCATCGATATTTCGGATATAGCGCTTGAACATCTTGAAGCTAACCGGTGGCACCATCTCCGACCATTTCTCTCCTACAGGTTTGACTGGTGACAATATCTCTAGGTGATGCTCCTCTCCAGACGGCAAGACCTCTGGCTCATGCTCCTCTACGGCGCCAGGGGGAGATTCATGCCTGAAAATGTATTATTATTATTATTATAAATTACAATAGATCTTTGCACAACTTACTCTGCGATTGCCCCTGCAACCTCTTCATCTAATTCAGCTGGTGATGTCGGCTGAGTGGCTTCATTATCCTGTTCACTTGGTTGCGATGTAGACACTACTCGTCGTCCTTTAGTTTTCATTTGCAACAAAGTCTGCCTATCCTCTGGACTGGGCACGGAGAGTATGCGCTCTTTCATAGCAGTTGTGCAGGGCGCGAGGACATAAGGATATTTCTCGCGTATCTCGGGCGTCAGATAGAAGGCAAAGTAATACTCATAGGCGCAGTCCTCGAAGCCCTTGTAGGAGTAGTCCGGCTCGCTCAGCTTCAGCCGCCACACAATGTCGTAGATATTGATAATGTACTTCTCAAACTCATTGAAGCTCACAATTGAGGGGGTGTAGCAAGTCTTTGGAACGGGACTCTTGCCCTGTGGAATTTTTCCTGCATTTGCCTTCAAGTTTGGTGATGTAGGCAAGCGCGATTTTCTGCAAAAAGTAAAAAAGTATTCGTTAGGTTTGCATTTGGGTGAGACTTAGCTGCTAATCGGCAGTGGCCGACTAGAAGATATCACGTAGTAAATAAATTTCAGTTTAGAATTGAATTTTTAATTCTTAATTTTCGTTTTTGTCAAAAATCACATGAACTTACACAGAATATCTGGGTTTTCGTGCTGCCATTTTTTTTTGTTCAATGTTTACATAACAGAGTTCTAGGATGTAATGACGAAAATATTATAAACTTGCACGGTACAAGCAAATATTTGAAATATTTTTTTAAATCACAAGTGCATAGACTTTATAATCATTCAGACAACTATATCTAGAGCGACTCAGTTTGACAGTTGCTCGGCTAAATCTATGAACTAATCAAGCAGTCATTGCACATGTCAAATATAGAAAATATACGTACTGTGATTTCATCTGCATCGTCTTTATGGCCAGCTCGTCCAACGGCACGCCCATTTTAAGCAGCTGTTGCCTTAGAGCCGGGGGCGCCGCGTCGAATTTACATATTTCCATGTGGCGGCGGCTCGAATTGATGTAGAATGAATTATAGTACTTGCGCAATAACTTGCGGCATGCATTCCTGTCGAGCAAGAGCTCTGCTCGCTTCGTCTTACTCTTGGTTTCCTTACGCACAAGCATATTGAGTAATTCGGTCTTATGGATGTAACGCTCAAACGTGGCTAACGAAACGGGAAACAGGAAGCGGCCGGCTCTGTGCATAAGAAATATATGTTGTATATGATATACATATTTACTGATCCGCTCTTCCACTCACTTATTTACTGTGACCTTATAGCCATCCTCGGTTGAGTCTAGGACAATATCGTTTGATTCCGAGAATTCATCGGACGAACCAGCCGTATTGCCTTGCAGCAACTTCTGTTTGACGCGCAGCGGACAGGATCTCAGTTTGTATTCATATTTCGTTCTTACTGAGGGTTCACTGTAGAATGTATTGTAATACCAGAGCGCACACTCATCCAAGGATTTGCCTGCGGCGCCTGGCTCATTGCACTGAATTTGAAATGCTATGTCCGGAAGGTTTTCAACAACTTTGCTAAATACACTGAATGGAACTGGCGGAGCTCTGCAAGAGAAGTATATATTAACAGTTCAAATAGTTTCACATTCGTATAATAATTTACCCGTCATTTTTCTTTTTGTCTGTTAACCACTTGCGCATCTGCTCGGATGCCCTGGGGTCACATTTCATCTTTTTCTTTTTGCGTGTACTAGTCATTATTTTTTTTGGTTTGGGCTATTGAAAAGTGTGCATTTCATGTGATAAATGTAAAATTCTTAAAGGCGCAAATAAAAATTCGCGCTAGTTTCCTAGGAACAAGATGCAGTGTTGCTACGGTGTGACCGAATGTATTAAAAAATATATAAAAATTAGTCACAAATCGAACACATACATGTCCATTAATTGACACAAGACATAGATGGCGCTTTGCACAATAAAAATAAAATTTAAGCAAATTATACTAGATCTCTATAACGTTGTTTATTAATATAATTCAAATTCATATGCTTATTTCAGATTATTTTATTGGCCTAATGCAATGTATAATTAATAATACACTGACTTATTGTATATATAATATAGTCGCTCCCAGCTATCATCCCTAAAACTAATGCAGTTATAATCAAAACATAATCGTACTCTAATTATCAATCGGCCTGAGATATATTTTGAGCCGCACTGATCAGTGTGTCGTGGATATCCTTGGCCGACTGCACGTGGACACGCACTGTGTTTAGATAAGTGGGATATGGAATGGGCCCAGCAGGATTGTCCTGCATAAAGTTTTCCATTCGCATGGCGGTCACAGCTCCGGGCAAATAATGCTGGGACGAGTTCAACTGCTGCGTGCACTGGATAGCCGTTTTGAGATGCAGTTCCATTTGATCGCAGAACGCGTAAAAGTCCTCCAGGTGCTTGTCAAAGCGGGGCACGTGACCATGACCGCCAGTGTCCCGCTTCAGATTGTCCGCCAAATTGTTTTGCTGCAGAGTGAAAGCACTCGAACGAATTGTTAGGAACATAGACTCTCGCAGTGGCCCGAGTAGACTCTTCACTCTCGATATGTTGTCTAGCTTTTCGGCTTGTTGCTGCTGTTGTTGCTGTTGTTGTTGCTGCTGCTGTTGTTGCTGATGCTGCTGCTGCTGCATTGGCACTGGGCCGGGCGGACCGGTGGGCATCATGGGCTGCGGCGATGACTGCATCATGGGCGAGACTTGCATCATGGGAGGTCCAGACATTTGCATCATATTCATATTTGGATTCATTTTGTGTATTTACTATAAACAAAGTAAAATAAAGTGCACGATTTTCACAACAAATTCGACTCAGCACGAATTTATTTCTGAACTAAGTTATCGACTACCAAGAGACTAATATCGTCTTGGTATTTTTCGCGTTTGGTCACACCTCTACATAAATTTAGCAGCTGTTTTCTGTTGTCGATAATAAATATATTTCCTATCGATGACAGCATTAAAGTAATTTATCAAGATAGTAGACTCTATTCTAATTTAACAGATTATTATACTAAAAATTTACGCGCAAAGCGCATTGTTAACGTCTAAGTAATATTGTGAACAAAAACTATGACTAGGTAAGTTAATGGAGTTCTGTCTTACAAAAAGCGTAGCCAAAGGCGCCGAAACCCTAACCTAAAAATATATACATACATATACGAAAAAGAAATGTTTCACCGTGTGGCCGAACGTTTTTTCGCAGATCCAGCATCGAATTGGGCGACGTGACGCCGCACAACATAAAGCAACTGAAGAAGCTCAACACGGTTGTCTTTCCCGTCTCCTACAATGACAAATTCTACGTGGACGTGCTGGAAGCCGGCGAACTGGCCAAACTGGCCTACTACAACGACATTGTCGTAGGCGCCGTCTGCTGTCGCATCGACACCACGGACAACAAACGACGCCTCTACATCATGACACTGGGCTGCCTCTCGCCGTACCGTCGCCTGGGCATCGGCACCATCATGTTCGAGCACATACTAAACTATGCCGAAAAGGATGGCAACTTTGACAGCATCTTTCTGTGAGTGGAGGTGAAATGCTGGTGTGAATGCTGATCCTTTATTGTATTATCTTCAATTCCTCTTCCATGGTAGGCATGTGCAAATCAACAACGATGGCGCCATCGAGTTCTACAAGAAGTTTGGCTTCGAGATTGTCGACACCAAAGAGCAGTACTACAAACGCATCGAGCCAGCGGATGCGCACGTCCTGCAGAAGACGCTGCGCCGCAAGAAATCCGATTCACACAATCATGCATTTAGTAATGGTGCTGTGGCCGACAAGAAGGAGCGTCGAACCTGAAGCGCGGCTACTTTTGTGACATGTCGCCCAATTCTTACTCCCAACCGTCACCATCACCAGGATACAAGGACACGTGAAAAACTTATTTAGTTTAAAACAAATTTCATAATTGAATAAAATCCTAGAGTTAAACAGAAGCTGCTCATTAAAACAAAAGAAGAACGGAATAGCTAGAAGTAAATACGCTTTCGATAGACGACACTAAATAAACCCCAAATTGGCTTAATATGTTTTCAATTAACAAAAACATGATCTTATCGAACCAGGCCATTAACTTGGCCTAATCAATCAAATGTGCGTGTGGCAGGCGAGTGGCATCAGTGGCTTCAGTTAGTCCGTGGAACATGCAGCAACCGAGAACACGTCGAGGCGATGGCTTCGTCTATTGCTACGACAGCCTGTACAGGCTGCTCTTCTTCCTGGGCATCCTAACGTTCCGGCTGCACAACCAGAGCGAGGGCGGTCCGAGATCGACGCCGTTGCGCGTTCTCTATGCATTGGCGGCACGCGTCGCCATCTTGCTGGGGTTTGTGGGCGGGGTTTACGTCAAGCTGACCGATCCACAGATGGCGCAGGCCATGTTCAGCCACCTCTCGCCGCTGTTCAAGATAATCTTCTCCTGGGAGTGCATCTCGTGCACGCTTACCTACGTGGAGCACTGCTTGTCGATGGATGCGTATTGCTCGAAACATATTGGTCTGCTGGCCAGCATGCAGCTGCTGGATTCAGATATCTCAGCCGAGTTCCCGCATGTCCAGTGGCGCTATAATCGCACCCGCTCCAAGTACTGGTACGGCTCGTCTCTGGTTTTCTGTCTGTATGTGGCGATATCCTTGGCGCTGATGTTCGACACGACGCAGTGCAGCTGCGGCTACGTGTCCACCATACTCATCGCTAGCACCTACTCCATGCTGACCTCCATGCTGGGCACGGTGGGCTTTATACACATCGGCCTCATGGACTACCTGCGCATACGCTTTCGCCTCATCATGAAGCTGGTGGAGCAGCAGTACGCGAAGGCAGACAGCTCAGTCAAATCCAATGATGAGCAGCTGCAGCACATGGATCATTTGTTTGAGTTCACCAAACGCTGCTCCCGTCTGCTGGACGTGATGAACGACGTGTGCGGGTATATCAGCGGTGCCGGCATTTTCTATGACTTCACACACATGACCTGCTTTGTGTATATGCTCTGCCAGAAGCTGCTCCACCGTGAGGCTTGGGACACCCAGTACACCTTCGTATCGCTGCATCTTGGGGTTCACATATACAAACTGATCATGACCAGCGCCTACGGCTACCTGCTGCAGCGAGAGGTAAGAGTGATTCCTTCCCAGCTGTGCGTGTACATCATATGAATTTCCCTAATCCTCTCCAGAAACGCAACTGCCTCCAGCTGCTCAGCAACTATGCCCATCACTTTGGCAACCACGCAACACTTAAAAATTCAGTTGAGTCTTTCCAGCTCTGGCGTATGCACAATAACGATTCGGCTCACATTGGCTACAGCTTTCCTTGCAACATATCGCTAAACTATTTGGTGAGCACTCTAGCAACATTTTAAGAAAACAAAATGCAGCAACATATCCCTAAGCAGCTTGGGCTACGCTGCTCAATAAGAGCCTAGCTTCATTGTATCTATCGAGCTTTTAAATATATTTTCATTTTTCATGTATTTTAGGTGTTCAACGCTTTGGCTAACTATGTTATTGTTCTGGTACAATTGCTCTTTCAACTTCAGCTTAAGGATAAACAAGGTCAGCCCATTCGCATACCCAAGGATGTTGAGTTGTTGAAGCCTATTGGACAGCATACGCATCTCAGTAATGTTTTTAATTCAACAATTCACTAGTTTTTCTATTGTAAAATTTTAATATTTACATTCGAAATATTGCCGTTAGTGCTTTTAATTATTGTTCTAAATGCAGTATGACAATGCTTTCACATGCGCGCAAATGCACAAAATTTAAACTAAAGTCCCAAAAAATACTTATGTATGCATTCAATTAGTATATGCATACAAAAATACTAAAAGTGTACATATTTGCTGATTTAGTCTATTTTTGCATACATGCTTACAACAAATTAGTCAATGCACCATATGAATGTGAATATACTAAAGTAAATTAACTTTGTAATCGAGTCTAACGATAAGTTTAAATGTTGGCGCCAAATAGGGCTGGAAAATACTTGGCCAACGGCTCAAGGATAAAAAATAAAACAAATAACGATGAATATATTTATTTTTGGTTATTAAAATATAAAATGTAACTGATTATACAAAAAGTAAAAATTCGTTTACAATATAAAAATTGTATTCCTTTCTGCTTTTTGATATACAATATATAATGTTATATTAAATGTATTTCCTCCATGCGTCTGTCTATTCAAAGTGGCTGAGGCAACGGGCATAACTTAGAGCTGGCTGACAAGGGTATGAATCCAATGTACTGTAGGCATCCAGTAATTCACGACGATACTGCAATATCTCCATGTCCTTAAAATTGCCAAGGAGATTCATTTGACAATTCCAGACATATGGCAAATGGCCCTCGTAAAAGGCTTCGCAAAGCTCGTATAGCATCTATGTGGACAGGACGAAAACAAATCAGTCAACCAATCAATGAATCTAATTTTAGTCAGAGTGCTTACCTGCAAAAAGAGGTCACTAACTGACATATGAAATAGGGTCTGATAACCCATACGCGTGGATAGCCAAATGGCCAGGTTAACAAAGTGAGTGCAGCGCAGCTTTGGCAAATTCTTTGAGGTGCGGAAAGCCTGCAGTAGACGTAAAACATCACGCAACTTTCGGCCACAACGCGCCACGTGCTGCAGCTCCGCCTCCACATTGCTAATCAGGAAAGTAAAATGGTGCATAGGTCCGCCAATGTTTGTGAACTTGGGTATAGCATGCCAGGTGCCAGCGGTCTGGCACAAAATTTTCACGGCCGGCACAAAGTCAATGAAAAAGTTGCGAACATGCGATACCGCCTGGATTGTATAGGCCGGGCCGCGCCAAACGTACTTCAGTGTGTAGTCCTCGTGGACGCCGCTAACCACATTGCCGTAGTTGCGCAAGGCGTTCGTAAAGATGCTATCTATCCAGCTCCTTAGCTTCGACTGGCAGAGGATCCTGCCCTTATTGTTGGCCAGGCGATTGGCTATCATAGTGTCGAAGCAGGCCTCCGAAAAGTCAAGGAATATATAGCCCGGGCGATTGATGTCTTCCACCTGTTTGATAAGATGGTAAGCCGGAAAGCGCAGCTCCATCAAAACATCCGCTTCATCGTCGTTATAGATACGAACTTTATGGGCGAAGCTGCCTGAAAAGGGAGAGCGAGGCACTTGTCTAAACATGTTGCTAATCAAATTCTCTTTCCATGCCACTCACCAAATAGGATATCCCTTTTGCATATATTCTTAAAGTAGGGGTCCTGCATTCGTAGTATCATCAGCACATAATTCTTCACGGTATTGAAATCCTTCATATTGATGGGATCGTTAGGATTGCGGATATCTTCGGCAATTTCTTGCAGATAACGTTCAAAGTTGGCCATTTCGATTGAGTTCTCTAATGAAATGATAGAATGAAGTTTTAATTAATATACAAATGTCAAAACTAAGATCAGTTGATGCAGTTATTTTTGTTTTTGTATATGTAAATACATATGTATATGTATATTTATACAAAAAGTCCATTTTATAAATATTTTATATAGTTATAACTACATATTGTTGTATATGTATGTATGCACTTATTTATTTTACCGTATGATATAAAGAATGTTTATTCTAGAAAGTGATTGTTAAAGGACTAGGAAGCAAGCTTTCAGTTTAAATATAATGTATAAGTTCTTTTTCTTTGGCGACTAAAGGTACATACATATGTACATATGTATGTATGTATATATATTGAGCAATGCAGAAGTACAAAAGCTAATACATATGCATGTACATGTGTATATTTGATAGTATGCCATACATATACATACATATGTATACATATGTATACATATGTATATGTACATACATATGTATATGCAGATACACAGTTGCTTATGTACTCATACAAATTGCTTTGTTTTTATGTACAAGTTTAAGCGCAATGATAACTGCATCGAAAAATCCGAACGCTGTTGACCAGCAGCGCCGGGACATGTTTGGTCCGCTTTGCCTTACACACAGGCACACATGCATACACAAACACAATTACATACATATGTATGTATGTACATGCGTGCACATACTACATGTACATATGTACTACAAATACATATGTACGCATTTTATATAGAGGTACACACGCAAAGCGCTTGGCTATGCCGCAGTCCCCGTCCCGGACATCGTTTATCGATTTGCGAAAAGCAACAACAACACCAAACAGCAGCAGCCACAGCAACAAAAACAACAGCAGCAGCAGTAAAAGCTCAAAATAACGGCGGCAGCAGCGGCAGCAGCAGCAGCAGCAGCGGCGGCGGTGACTGCGCCAGCAACTTCGTCGCTCTTTGTAGGCCGCGCCGCTTTAACATGATAGCAAAACCCCAAACACAGCAGCAGCAGCGGCAGAGAATCAGCAGAAACAACAACAACAGCAGCAGCGACTAAAGCAAAAACAACAGCGCACACACACACACACACACGGACAAATCCACGCGCGCGCTCACACAATACATATAGTCATGCACACACACACTCACACATACTTCTACACGCCCATGCACACAGCCATGCCCCCGGCTTCACGCCGCCGCCGCACGCAAACGCCCCACGCCCCACACCGCACGCAAACGCCCCACGCCCCACACCGCACGCCTCTCGCACAGCTGTCCCCTGCTTTTGCCTGCCCGGCCGCTCAGCCATTCGCCGCTAGTAAAAGGGAGAACAGGAGAGTGTGAGTGAGTGAGAGAGATAAAGAGAAGGAGAGAGAGAGAGAATGAGAGAGGGGGCAGATGAGCGGGTGGAAAGGGAAAAGGGGGACGCGGCTGCCGGGCTTTTGATGGCAACGATGATGACGATGGGAACTGGTGACTAGGCATGGGGCGGCCACAAGGACGCGGCAGGCGGCTCTCACTCGGTCGGGTGGGGGCGCTGAAATCAAGAGGCGGGGCAGAACGGGGGCGAGCTGGCGGTGTGCGGCAGGCACTCGCAATAGGAGCTGGTAAAAGGAAGGTGCTTGCTGGCTGCCGCTGCTGTTGCCGTCGCTGTCGCTGTCGCCGCTGCCGTCGTCGTCGTCGTCGTCACCGTCGTTGGCTGAAGCACGGGACATAGAGAAAAGCGAAAAAATATAATAAAAGCAACAAAAACGCGCACAAGCTGAAGAGATACAAACATACACACACACACACACAGAGCTGCATGGATGTATGTATGTGCTTGTATACATATGTATATGCAGGCGGGTCGACGTCTACGTGTTAGTTTGGGCCACGCTAGTCCGCCACACAAACACAATCGCAAACTCACACACAAATACATACATACATACATACATATACGCATATGCTATAGAAGGAGCTGTGCGGGCGGGATGCAGTGCTTGGGAAGGGAACTGGTCGTAGGTTCGCTACAGTCGTCGCAAGCCAACAGCAGCAGCAGCAGCAGCAACAGCGACAACGACAGCAGCTGAGTGGGCCAAGTGTGTGGCGCTGGCTGAGACGACGACGACGACGACGGCAACAAAACAACTTGAAAAAGGAAAAGAGCCGCAGCAAGAGCTGTTGGGGATGTGGCGGACCGAGGGGGCGGCGATGGCTCGGGCACAAAATTCTACAACGTTGCTGCCTTGAATCGATGGAAACAATTTGGGATGCTGCTCACCAGTGGCAGCGGCAAATGGCAACGGCAACAGCAACAGCAACAGCAGCAGCAGCAGCAAACGACAACGGCAACGGCAACGTCAGCGACGGACGGCCGTTCGCTCGTCTTGTTCGTTCACTCAGGCCGCAGTCAAAGCAGCTTATGAAGAGACGAGAAAAGGGAGATGGCAAAATTAAATGCGAGTCAACGCAGCGACGGCGGACCCAGCAGCAGCGACAACAACAACACTCAAAAACAAAGCTGAAGAAAAGCAGAAGAGGCAAAACGGCAGCAAAAGTTATTTAACAACAACAACAACAAGAGTTGCCGTGTTGCAAAAATACAAATCACAAGCACAGGCAGAGGCAGATGCAGGGGCAGAGGGAATGTATAGAGAGTGCGAAACGAAAACAGAGCGCAGCGGAGAGCAAGAGAGCGCCAGAGAGCGGCGAGAGGGCGGTGGCCGCAGCAAGCAACTGATAAGAGCGGCGACAGCGCTTGAACTTTACAACAAAAGCATTTAGACATCGGAAGCAGAGCAACAATGAATGCATCAATGATGAGCAACGATCACTGAGAGCAGCGGGTGTCAAAATCGAATGCGAGCCAAATGTATAAGCAATTACATACACATACATATGTATGTATCTGTATGTGCATACATAAGTATGCTAAGTAATGACCTTGAACTTCAGTTTCTGCAATCTCAATGCCAACCGCCGTTGCCGTTGAATGAAGATGCAACAGTTTTACAGCATTCATGTGTATGCAATGTCTGTGTAAATAAGCAGTATTAAGCCAGTCGCTGAATGCTAAACAAATGTGAACACACAAACATACATACATATGAATGTTTGGCTTGGCTTGAGTTTGAAAAGATCTGAGCTTTGACAGGGAGCTTTTAGAGTTCACCTACAACTGCATAATCGATTGAGAACAACCGTTAGAAAAGCTTTCGGCATACGAAGAGAGGGAGAGAGCGAGCACGCAATACCGCGTGCAGCAACAGAATTGTCGATAGATAAACATCTTTTGATTTTCACTTTCTTTGCAGGTCAACTTATTGTGGGTAATTATTAAATACAACCAAATAGCAGAGCGGTAAACAGGATATGGCTGGAATTATGTTAAGCTAATGCTAGATCCTCTGGTCAATGTTCGCCGAAATAATATTATATAAGTCCCCTAACAAGGACTCCGCGCTGTAATACTTTGCCGCGGGGAGTGGAAGAGTGGGGTATGCTTTCAATGCGAAACTCGTCAGTTCTGGCATGTTAGTTGTACGCTCGCACATACATACATATACATGCATAGCACACACATATATTTATACACATACATATGTATGTACGTACAGAAAGGCATCATCAAACAACAAAAACAAACTGAAACGGCAGCAGCAACAACAATAACAAACTCATGCTTTTGCCTTGTGGGTCGCAGCGACAGCAACGGACGAACGTAGTCATGAAATTGAGTTTGCTTTGTTGTTGTTGTTGTTGTTGTTGCTGCTGCCGTTCGGTTCCGCACAGCAGCGGGCGTCGAATGTGGGCGGCTAACAGAAACGTTGGAGCGGCGCTGTGGCGGCGGCAATGGCGTCGCAACCGTTGCGCGCTTATTGCGAGCGCCAAACTGCGCTGTCGCTATGTGTCCCGGCTCAGTGTGTGTGCGTAAATGTGTGTCTATGTTTGTGTGTTTTTATTTGTGTCGGTGTGTATGTGTTCATGTCATGGGGCTGGCTGCCTGCCGCCGTTGAACGCCAACGACGACTCCAACGAAAACAACAACAACAACGACGACGACGGCGTCGACTGCAATGATGATAATGATGATGATGATGTTGTGCTGCTTCTTGTTCTTCTTTACACGTCCTCCAACGACGGTTCGCCTCACTGTCGCTTCGTTCGTACGCTGGCGCGTTGCTCTTACTGTTGCTGTTGTTGCTGCTGCTGCTGCCCTGCTTGCCTGGCTGCTGTCGTGTCGCTGGCGCCGCTGCTTGCTGCGGTCTCTGCTTTTGCTGCTGCTGCTGCGGCTGCCGCCGCTGCCGATGCCTCTGTTAGGTTGTGTGCATGCAGCTCATGTGCGCTCTCCTCATTCAAGTGTCCAACTTTTGTCGAGGCGGTCATACAAAACGGCAGTCGCTCGTTCGTTCGCTCGCTGGCCTCTCGCTGTTTGCCGTTGTTCACTGTTCGCAGTTCGCTCGTTGCCTGTACGCTTCGCCTTGCCTCTGTTCTTTGCCGTTCGTTCGGAGGGGGAAGGCGCTGCTGTGGTCGTGGTCTTGCCGTCAACGGTCAATAGCGCGCCCACACGCCTATAAAAAGATTTCTGTTTGTGTCGCTTGTGCATGTGTGTGTGAGTGAGTGCGTGTGTGCGTACGTAAGAACGTAAGTGTATTGGTGAAAACTGCCAAAGCGTCGCTGCAAAAAGTTTTTTGAAAAACCGTTAACGCTAAGCCATGAAGGAAATGAAAGTGGCTCGAGCGATTAGCGAGTCCTCCACAACCTCCGATAATACATCCGATTTCATTGATATTGTCAAGAAGTACGATGTCGTCTACAATAATCACAATCCTGATTATAAGAACGTCGAGGTGAAGATGAAGGTCTGGACTCAAATAGCGGACGAGATTGGATTATCAGTGGGTAAGGAGCCAACAAAAAAAAAATAGCGGTACAAAAAAAGAGGAGAAGAGCAACAACAAATCACACGCCATATACACTCACACATACACATTCAGAAGTCTACGAGAAAAAAAAAGGAAGTTGTGTGGCGGCGGTAACAGAGAACCGCTGCGGCCGCCTGTTCGCTTAAATTCAATTACTACGTGCAAGGCACACATTCACATACATACATGCATACACATACACACTTGCACATACTGCGAAACTCGCAACTCAACCAGAGGCCCGCGTCGCACGGCGAAGCGGACAACTGCTCTGCTGTCGCGGCGTCGCTGCTACGACGAACCGCCGGCCGTTTTATTTTGTGTATGTGTTTCTGTATATATGTATTTTTTATGTATGTGTGTGGCTGTGTAAGAGTGTGAGCGCGCCTACAGATGATTGTATGCGGGGGCGAGTGCGGTGCGGCTGGCATGGCGCTGTGCAGAACGCGGCCGCGGTCGGCGAATTGCAGTGAGAGACAAAAACAATAACAAGAAAAGCAGCCCTTGCACACCAATATACATATACCCTACAGTTCAATTCTTTTAAAATTTTCTGTAAAATATGCAAAAGTCGCTATTATAAAAGGACCCAAAATATACTATAAACACAAACACATATGCAATGTACCTACATTTAGTTATTAACATGTCACAAAACTAACATTAAGCAATTTAATACTGTATTATTGTCGCAAACCAGATGTCAAAATTAGCATAGCTCGAGTAAGAGCATAATGAAAACACGAACGCGCAGAAAAGGCAAACAAAAACATAAGAGCGAAACTGATACAAGCTGCGCGCTCAGTGGTGCTGTTATTGTTATTGTTGCCAGTGCGATGCTAAGAGAGAATTTAACGTTACCCACTTTGACGCATGCATGAGACTAGGATAATATGAGCACTGCTACAATTAGTCACAAAAAAAAGAAGTGAAAAAAGAAATAACTGCTTTGCTAATTTCTTTGTTTAAAATTGTAATGTGCAGTTGGAGTTTGGCGTACGTGAAGTAATTCAGTTTTCTGCAACAACACTAACTGTGACACCCTGTTGCTTCTGCGCATCGATTTCTCTCCTCTCTCTTTTTTACTGCCTTTCATACTCTCACGGACGGTTCGCCTTCTCTCATTTCGGTTTCTCGAATGTCAGCATAAAAACAAACGCGGACGAAAAATTCTGTTGGCAGTTTGTTTTTGTTGCAGGCAGACCAATTGGTCGCTGTTGCATTTCACTTTCATTAGAAGTCTTATCAAAAGTTCTAATTGTAAGTGAAATTTGTATTAATGGAAAAGTAAGTTTTCAATTATTTGCCATTAGTAAGTGCACCAAGGTATTAAAAGTGAAAATATATAATATTAGAATATGTACATACATGCATATTATTGCATGTACATACATATGTATGTATTTATGTAGATACATATGTACGTACATACATGTGTTAATGCTTGTACACACATGTTCGTATTCATCATCAGTTAAAAGCAAATTTAATAGGAAACTCAATTAAAAGCTGTCACCGCTCTAAAACGTTCCACTAAAGTATACATTAAATGCACACACCTATATGTATATATATATACATACGTACCTACACTTGTATGTATGTGTTATTTATTTATGTATTTGCAAACTCACTAACTCCACACTTTCAATTGACACTTGCGTACACTTCAAAATATAAAGCCGGCAGACGTCCACTCCGATCGACAGAGCTCGATCGACTGAACTATACTAAGAAGAAACATTGCTTTGTTCTGTGGAACAGAAGCTTAGGAATAGAACAGGGACAGGAACAGAGACAGGGATAGGAATAGCTGAAGTGGTCAAAACTGTAAATGAAAGTACTTAGAGCTGCACTATTCATACTGTGAGTTTTCACTCAAAAATGAGGCAGCATATGTATGTATGTATGTATGTACGCACATGTATGTATGTATGTTTGTGTGCAGCGAATTTTGACGTTGCAGAAAAGAACTGATTACCAGTGAAATTTTTACATGAAATTTACAAAATATAATATGTAAATGGACAGCTAAGTGATGCTTTGATCATCGCAGCAAACGCTCATCTCTGAGAACGCTGTTGTTACGATTGGCTAGAAATATGATTGAAGTGGAAATGTATGTATGTATGTATATATGTGCTTAAGTGTATGTGTAATTTTAAGGCGTATTCTTAAGCAGAAGAGTTGAGCATGTCGTCGAATTTCACAGAATATATGTCTATTGCATACATACATACATATGTATATACATGTACATACATACATACATGTTATCCTACACTTCATACAGTTAGCGTCACCCTTGTCACTCATTTGTTTTCGTCTTTACACGAAACTGCCATATTTATTTGTATGTATGTAAACTTTTATGATGTTCAACTGACAAATACATACATACATATGTATGTGTGTATGTGCATACATGTAGCAATGTATGAATGCATGCGTGTATTTATGAAATTTATAATTATGAAAGATGATGTACATACATACATGTATGTACATACATATCTACATAAAATCCCTAAATCTTTCAGTCTAACTGCACACTAAAAGTATGCAATTAAAAACTACATCTGATTACATTCGATTAAATTTGTTCTTCACTTTTCTTTGATCAATGTAATTGAAAATCCTTGTTTACATTTTACAGAAGCTTCGAAGCGAAAATGGAAAAACCTTCGCGACAGTTATACAAAATATCTGCGTTCCTTTCGAGTTGGCACAAAAACATCAAAGAAATATCAGTATTGGGCGCACGCAGATCACATGGAGTTCCTCAAACCGTTCCAGGGACCTGGCAGGTGAGTCTCCTCAACAAGAGTTCCCATGGGCCAATCGAATTGAACGTTCGCATCCTCCACAGAAACTCGGCGAATGGCAATGGCAAGTCGAACGATGAGGATGACAATGAATGTGACTTTGGCTACCAGGTGCTGGCCAAGGCGGCCAGCAATGGAGGAGAGGACGACTTGAAGATCACCATAGCCACGGCGACGGCATCCACCTCGGCGCTCAGCACGCAGACCGTGAACAGTTATACGACGCCGATACTGACGCCCAGCGTGGCCGCCACGCCCCCCAGCCTCGTCTCGCCCGGAGCGCTCAGCAACTCTGGCGCAGCGCCGCAGAACCACAATAGCAATAGCAACGGCAGCAGCAACTGTGCTGCGGTGGCGCCTCTGACGCTCAGTTCGATGACGCCGCCGGCCGCCAACTGCAGCAACAGCAGCTCCAACAGCGGCATCCTCCCTCTGCCCGCCCTGCCCCTGAGTGCGGCCGGCAAGAGCTCAGTCAGTGCCAATGCCGCTGCTCTGGCCACGCTGGCCAGCCTGCCCATGGGCATCGGCGGACTGCCCGCTGCGGCTGCGGCCCAGATGTTCACGCTGAAGGCCGCAGCGGCTGCCGCCGGATTGCCGCTGACGTCGACGCCCAACTGCAGCACGGCCAACAATGTGGGCTGCCTGATCATCGAGCCGCATCTGTTCGCTGCCGCGGACAACTTCAAGAAGGAGCTGAGTGCAGCGGCGGCGGCTGGAGCGCCGCTGGGTCTCTTCCAGAACCTGGCCAATCGGCACAATCTGAACGGGAATGCGACAACTACAGCTCTGGGTCTTGGCAATCCGACACCACCGCCGCCTCCACCGGCTGCGCCACCCAGCTCGAAGGTGAGGCGAGTGCAGCCATCACCACAGACTGCTGCCATTAACCTCAGCTGCACGAACTCCAATGCAAGCGCAGCCGCAGCCAACTGCTCCCAGCCCTCGCCCGCCAAGACGCGAAAGATCAGCGATCCGCGCTTTCCCAGCGACTGGGATGTGTCCGCTGTGCTGCAGGCCAATCGGGAACTGGACGCCAATACGCTGTTCTTCTTGAGTCTGGCGCGGCAGGTGCGCGCCATGCCCATGAAGTTCCAATCGCTGGCAAAGATGCGCTGCATGCGCATCGTCAGCGACATCGAGCTGGAGCTGGAGAACTTCGATTGCAATGGTGTGGTGCCGCCCGAGGAGTCGGGCAGTACGGCAAATCTCAAATACTGCACCGACACACCGCCGCCCCAGCAGCCAGATGGCTCCACGCTGAACGCACCCGCTGGTGGCGGCATGGTGCCCGAGGGCTCCACAGAGCACTTTGTATATGTGATGTCGCCGTCGCGCGTTGAGAGCATGATAGACATCTCATCGGATGAGGAGAGCAACATGAACGGAGGATTACCGTCTGCAGCTGCGGGTGCTGGCCTCTCTGCTACTACTGTGGCCACCGGAGCTGTCCACTGAGAGCACTGTCCTCCATCTCCCATCTCCAGCTATCTTACAACAAATTACAAATCGTATTGTTAAACTTAAGTAAACTTAAATTAGATGCATTAAACTGCAGTTTGTCGTCTTAATTGTTGTTGTTTGGACTCGGAACAATTTATTTACACGATTCTCGTACTAAATGAAGCTTAACGATATGAAAATGGTGAAAATCTCAGTGGAATCTGGTACATGAATCGCGGATAATGTCGTTAATTTGTTACTACTTGGTATGGTGAATGAATTTCATTCAGGAAGTTGATGCACTTGCTCCGCCTTACGATTGCACCTTGCTCTTGGTGGTGAAAGCGAAGTAGGCAACGCCGCCGACCAGCACAGCGGCGAGCAGCTCAGCCTTGATCCAGGGTCCCTTGTAGGCGCTCTTTGTGGGTACGGTGATGTCCAGCAGAGATTTGACGGAGGAGACCTTATCACCATCGCGCTGTGCTTTGCGCACATTGGCATAGCCGTCCTCGTCGAAGAGACGCACCAGCACATTGCCGCTGCTACCCTGCTTGATGTCCTCCACCCAGCTCACCTGCAATACGCATCAGATTAGATGGGATTTTGTCAACAATAATTTAGAGAAGGGGCGCAGCACTCACCTGGTATTTGCTATCGCCCACCTTGGCGACGGGCACAACCTTGCCGCACGGGAACTCTGCGAACAGGCTGGGCTGCGCCGAGTTGCTGCACTGCAATGTGAACTCGGCAACATGAGCCAACTGCGTCAGAATCGTTGCGTCCTGTGTGCTGAAGGCGGTCAACGTGGCCTTGCAGCTGGCCTGGGCGCCCGTGGCGCAGGCGAGCGCAATCAAGCAGAGCACGAATGTTTGGCGTTGCATTATGAACGATATTTTTTTAGTTTTTAATTTAATAGTATATGAAAAGTCCGACGTACGACTCAAACCCAATGCGGCGGCAGCAACTTTCTATGTCTATCAACGCCACGACAGCAAACGTCACTTGACAGCCGACGGCTACGAGACGTCAGCAGCAAACGTCACTTTACAACATTGTCAGGGCTGATAAATGCGATGGCAACAGAAAGCTCAGTGCTATGATTGCATCGTGTAGCAGGCAGCTTACAGTTGTGCAATCTTTTGCAATTAGTTGGCGGCAAAATTTAAAATTAAGAAATTAATGAGCAAACGAAAAAATATTAAAATAAATTAAATAAATATTAATGAAATAAGGGTAGGTAAGTAACGATAAACTGACTAAAGACTTTATATCAAATAAATAAAATTGAAAAAATTAATAAATTAATAATAAAGAAATATTATACAAATTTATAATAATGAAACAAGAACTTTTCAGAAGTTCCCTTCTATTCTGCTAGTGATCCAGGTTCATACATTAATAAAAATATAAAAAGTAAATTTAAAAATTAGTTTTTTTTTTTTTTGTTTGTTATATTTTTGTTTTCATATTTACATTTAAAACTTTGCCATGTAAGATGTTTGTATATTTCTGCAGGGTATTTTGCAGTCGTTCACCTACATGCCAGCTGTTAGCGGTGCCTATTGGTACCGCCTAATAGGACTACTTACTATATGTACTTAAATATATATTTTTGACACCGCTCGACAAATATGAATTTTTATTTGCAGCCATTTGATTCGGTTCATTTTCTATTATAATTGATTCGAGATTGTCGGCCGGGGATATTACTCACCAAACGTAGAGAAAGGGAGAGAGAGAGAGTGGGGAGGGGGGTGTTGGGTGCTAGGCACTAGAGGTAATACGAAGCCCAATAAATATTGACTTTGATATGATTAATGCGACTCGTTTGGCATTCAAATTTGATATTTGTTTTAAGTGCGATTCGCAATGTTATTTTGACTGAGTTTTATATGTGTGCATGTGTTTAATGTGTTTGTGTGTGTGTGTATGAGGTATACTCCGGGTATAACAATTAAATATTGGGCAGGTAGCTGTATGAATGGCATGTGACCCTGAAATGGGCTTGATTTGGTTCCTGATGCCATTTGCTGTTGTTACTTGAGTTGCTGCTGTTGTTGTTGTTGTTGCCACTAGGTTTCGCCAGCGGCAGTTACATTTTTACGGTTTTCTTTGTATACCCTGAACCCATTGAAAATGGGAAATCAGGGTATAAGGGTTTTGTTGAAATGTATGTAACAGGCAGAAGGCGGCGTGGCAGACCCCTAATTATTCCCTCTACGTATTTCGAAATATTTCTTCCAAGTATTTCCTCTATATACTTCCTTTACGTAATTCCACTACGTAGTTCCTCTACGTCTTCAATGCTTAGCTGATCGATCACAAACTCTGCTTCACTTCGATGCGCTGACCCTCCCTAGGCCTCGACGACTGAAGACTGACTGAAGAAATGCTGCAGCTGCTGCGCTTTATATAGGGCCACTTTTACTCAAGCACTGTCTCTCTCAAATGTTGAGCCCGACAGCAGGCAGAGCTCGTTACAGTCGAGCTTCAAGTGACCAATGGAAACGCTCTCTGCTGCTTCAAGCATTCTGTGTGTGTGTGTGCGTGTGTTTCTTTTGTAAGCAGAAAGACGCGAAGAATTATTGAAATATCAGCTCTCCGAAGAGTTCAGGGGATTTCCTAGTCGAGCAGTCTCGCCTAGAGATTTCTTACTTGTTTTTTTTTTTTCCTTTTTTTTCTGTTGGGGTCGTGGAGCAGTTATGTTCGTTACTTTTTGATTGCCAACGCGCACGAAAAACTTTTGATACAACTTTGCATGTCTTTGATGAATTTGAAATTGTCACAAATGTGAAAGTTTTTCACTTGCCATCAGATACTCACACACACACACTCTCTCTCTCTCTCTCACTCATTCTGTCTCTGTCTGGCAGGATCATCGCATTTGCATCTAACATTCGTTGACATTGAGCGCGCTGGCACGGCCTGAGCTTCACGCATTCATTCATTCATTCATTCATTTGGCTCTGGCAGATTTGCATATGGATTTTGGATTTACTTAATAATGTATTGCAATAGCTCGCTCTCACTCACTCACACTTTCCCTCTCTCTCGCTCTTTATTTGATTACAGGCAAACAAAATGAAAGGCGTGGGTGGAGCTGGCGTCGAAATGAAAACAAAAGTTCGTGCGAGTTCATCGAGTTGCCAGTCAGCCAATCACTGGAGACAGCCGAGGTGGGTTTGAGAAGTTGTCAGCTTGGAGTTACTGAAGAAAACTAAGAGATGTGATAGAGTTGGGCTTATAATTATTTGAGAATAAATACTAAAGCTTAGCATAGAATGAATTAAGTGGAGATAGACGAGATGTGCTTAAAGAGTTGTCTGCTCAAGTGCGAGTTGTACTGCTGAAACTGAGAAATATGCAAAATAGAGTCGGGTTATCAATTATTATTAATTAAGAGAAAAGCACTATAGAGAAACGCAATATAACATAGCATAGCGAGGTGAGCTTGAAGAGCTGTGAGAGAGGCAAAAAAATATATGTATTTATATATATAAATAGCCCAATAAGAGCGATAAGTCAAGAAATTTGTTCAAAAGTAAAATCCTATAAAGATATTCTTTTGATTTTTAATTTGTTTTCAAGCTATATGCAACATTTCAATTGTTAAAGTTTATCGATTGCTTAAACAGTTGCCGATATTTGTTTATCGAAAATGGTAAATGGGTCAAATAACGCCTGGAAAACATTCGAATGAGGACAGCTCACAGAGCTGTTCAATTTATATGTACATGAGAGAGAGTCTCTTGCACATTCGTAAACTGCTTGAGCAGCCCTCGTGTGGCATGCTGCCTGCACGTGTGCGAGCCGGCGGAAATGGGACAAACAGTTCAGTTCAGCCGGAGTCAAGCCGAGCGAGCGACAGCCGAGCTCAGCTCGAGCATAACAACATTTGCTGCAACGGCGATGGCGCCGCTCAGCGCCCACAGTCAAAGTGGAGTGGGTGGTGCAGATGATGGTGGGTGGGTGGTTGGGTGGTGTGGTGTGGTGTGGGCATTGGCAACGCTCCTGCTGCTATGCTGTTTGCTGGTTTGTTTGCTTGTTTGTTTGTTGGCAACATAACAGAGCGACTTCATTCACAAAACGCAGTTAGCGCGCGGCAGGCAAACAACGTGGACGTGGAGGCAGCCACAGTCACAGTCTGTCTCTCTCTCTCTCTCTCATTCTCCCTCTCCCACTCGCTGCATAACAATTGCAAATTAGCTCCAAGTGAAAGTTTACGTCAAACTCTGCTCAAGTGGCAGCCGCGCTGAGGCTCATCCGTTCCGTGACTGCAGCCGGTTTTTGGGCGCTTTTGTTGACAAAGTTATTGGCTTCGCTCTCTGGGGCCCGCTGGGGTCTCTGGGGCCCGCTGGGGTCTCCGGTCTTAATGGCAGCGTAATTGATTTGCATTCGATGCGAATTGATTCTCGGCTCGGCAACGTTCGAACGCCAATTGGCAATTTTAGTCGCTAATCAAACGGCCACCTGGCGACACCCAGCACCAAAGTCGAGGTCGAATCCGAATCCGAATCCGAGCATCGAGGCCTTGCCATGTCCTTGTCTGTGGCTAGCCGCCGTCGCTATCAGACGACCACGTCTACGGCTGGGACAACGTCTACGGCTGCGCTGCCCGTGCGCAAGCAGCACTCGCTTATTGAGCCACCCAGCCACGCCCACAGTCGCGTAAACGTGGGCAGATATTCAGCCCAGCAGCGTGGCTATTTGTCGCGCGGCCTCTCCGTCGGCCGCTCCATAGAGAACATCCGCCAGAAGCTGTACGCGCCCAGCCGACAGGCATCCCTGGCCATTGACGACTCGCCGGCGGTGCGCCTTGCCGGCCGGCTGACGCCGACGCCGACGCAGGCAGAGCTGAGCACTCACCTGCGCGACAAGAGCGACCTCATGGTCTGGGCATCCACATCCTCCATGCAGAAGACCCAACAGAAGCAGACACTGCCACAGCAGCAGCAGCAGCAGCCACAGCAGCAGGAAGGCCAGACAGAGACAGACACGTAAGTGAGAGAAGGAGGGGGAGATATTGGGGTATATAAGGGATCTAAAACTTGGTGAAGACATTTTTTTGAGTGGGTTAAGACATGGTAAAACTAATTGGAAAATACTGAAAATACTATTTAAATTGGAAACAAGTGAATAGAGTGCAAATAATATATAATTTTATTATTTTTATTATTTATTTATTTTTTATTTACATATATCACCTATTTTAATATTATTATTAATATTATTTATATATTTTTATTATTATTTATTTATTTTTTACATATATCACCAATATATAATTTAAATTTAAATAGCAAACAAGTGATAAGAGTGTAAATAATAAATATATATTTTTACAATTTTTTTGTATTATTATTTATTTATTATTTATTTATTTTATTTATTTATTTATTTATTTTTTTTTTTTACATATATCACCCATTTCAATATTACAATTTATTATGAATAGTCGAATTACAAAAAATAACAGGGAATACTTAAAAGCTTATTAAATATATCATATCATATCTATTGCAGAATCATTTACAGATGGGTTGCTTAAACTTTGTGTTGATTTTCTTTATTTCATTTTTTATTTATTTATATATACATATATATATATATTTTTTTTTTTTAAATTTATTTATTTTTTAAATTTAAATTTTATATTTTATGATCAACTACAGAATATTTATTTATTATTAAACAGTTATTATATGATAATGTCCGATTTGCTGCAATTTTAAGCGAGGGTTATATAATATTAGAGTCTGTCAATAGAGAGGGGTAAATATAAATCCAACTTGACATTTAAAAATGTAAAACATACAATTGAATTTAATTTAACACGCTAAAAATGTATAAATCCCATATTTTAAAAGTTTATAAAACGAGGCTAAAGCAGAAATTGTGTAAGAGGCAGCAAGAGTCAAGGCTGAGCACAGTGTACAAAGCGAGGCTTATGTGTGTATATATGTATGTGTGTGTATGGCGTGGCATATTTCAAGTAGTAACTCTGCACAGGGTATCTCCAAGTTGAGCCCTCCCTATTAGGCTACTCTTAGTTGTTCATTTCAGTCTTGAACAGTTAAAGTCTAGCTTTGTTTACTTAAACACACACGCACACCAACACAAATACAAGTACATACACACATACACACACACATACACACACACACACACACACACACACACACACACACACACACACACACACACACACACACACACACACACACACACACACACACACACACACACACACACACACACACACATGTGAAAAGTGTTTTGTATTTGGTTTGACCTTGGCATGTTCGCAACTTTTCATGCGTATATCCGATTAGCATATATGCATATCAATTTATATGCGTATAAAACGAGCTATGGCCGCCTTCTCCCTCTCCCACTATCTCCCTCTCTCTCACACACTCTCCCACCCCACTCTCCGTAAATATGCTCAAATGACACTTTCAATAGTTTGGCGCAATTTGCATGCTTGACACCGACGTCAAAGTTTTTATATGCAGTGCATACGATTAGGCAGAGGAGTACGCCCAGCTCTACCAGCCCCCATCTCAGCGAGTGCGGGAGCTGAGCCCAGAGAGCTCATGTCACTCAAGCGCCACGCTGCGACACAGTTAAGTCGATCAACGGCGTGCGCGGGCGTGCGACTAGATAGCTGGAACTGTAGCTGGAACTAGAACTGGTTCATTGAACTAGCGCCGCTGAAGGACTTGAGCTGGCAGTAAACACATTTATTTTCGGGCGCCAATTGCAAATGTAATTGACATGGTTTCATTTTGCCAAAATAGACAAACACCAAGAGATCGCTGTGTCGTGTGGGCGGCAACTGGTGTGGCCACCCTCGCATTTGCACGAATTAATTTCTATTTTGGGCCATGCCGCCATCCACCGTGCCGCCATCCGCCGTGCTGCCATGTTGCATGTGTGCGGAATTGAGCTCAGCATAAATTGCAAACTAATGCAAAATAATTTGATTTAAATTTAGCTGCAGTAGGTCACTCGGTCAGTCACTCACTCAGTGAGTCAATCAATCAATCAAGCTGTAACACTTTTGCATCCACAGCGCCAAGGCGGACAAGAATCGCATCAATCTGAATATTGTGCTGGCCCAGACCATACGCGCCACCAACGAGCAGGAGGCGATTCACAGCGACATCGACAGCGCCACGGAGTGCAGCGAGTTGCCTAAGCAGGAGCAAGCAGGAGCAGCAGCAGCAGCAGCAGCAGGAGCAGGAGCAGCAGCAGGAGGAGCCGCAGCAGCAGGAGCAGCAGCAGCAACCACATCTTCAGCAACCAAGCCCGAGGAGAACGTCTCCTCTGCTCTGACCGTGCAACGGCGTCCGCCTCTGGTGCGCGCCATGTCCGCTCCGGTGCGTCTGGACGAGAGCAGCAAGTCCGTTCTGGCCGCCTCCAGCAAGCGCAGCCAGCAGCAGAAGCTGCGACGCCGCAAGATCTTCTCGCGTGCCACCTCCTCGGCGGCTGTGGCCGTGCCGCCGGACAGCAGCGGCAGCTCCCTGCTCAGCTCCGATGCCGGCGGCTCCAATAAGAAGTCGCTGAGTCGTGCGCGCAGCGTCATTGCGCCGGATGTCATTACGCTCGTCTCGCTGCTCAGCTCCGAGGGTAGCGACTCCGAACGGGAGGAGAACTCTACGGCAGGCACGGCCACCGGTGGCGAGAAACTGGCAACGTCAGCAGGGCAGCGCAGTCCACAGCGCAGGGCGCCGTTGCTGCGCAAAACGGGCAAATCGGGTAAGTCCAATAAGAGTGTACCATAAATCCAATTGGATTGCCAGCCAGAGCTTTACATATTCCAATTTGAGCTATGTGAAATGGGTTTCAATATGTGTTAGCTTACATTCTCATTGGAAATTCCAATATAATCTAATTCCATTTCCAGAAGTTCTTAATAGCTTCCACAAATCCTAACAGGAGACTAACATTCACAGTCCACAACTCTCTGCATGTCACATAACTCAAATTGGAATCTTAAATTGGAATATTTTAGAGAGCCTTACAGATTCCAATTTGAATTATGTGACATGCAGAGAGTTGTGGACTGTGAATGTTACTCTCCTGTTAGGATTTGTGGAAGCTATTTACAGCTTCTGGAAATGGAATTAGATTATATGAGAGCTTTACAAATTCCAATTGTGGACTATAAATGTTAGTTAAAGCCGAAGGTTCATAGAAAATATGTAAAACTTTTAATTTGAATAATCTAAGTAATCTGTAAGTAAATTTGATTTTTGTTTGAGTTAACCGAACTTTATATAATTGATTAAATAATTGTTAAAGCTTAATCTGTATCATCTCAACTATTCCATTTGGTTATTAAGAATAGTTAACTTCCCATTGTCCGGTGTACTAACTCTTGTTGCAGTCTCGTTTCAAGATAGCTATCCGCCCACCTTTCAACTGGCCTCCAAGGAGTACTCGCACATGATCAGGCGCGGATCGATAGCGCCGCTGGCAGCGCGGATTCGTGCCAATCGGCCGCCGACAGCGCCGCCCGTCTCCATATTCCTGAGTGAGGCGGGCAACAAGTCGGAGTCCAGGCAGCAGGAGCTGCTGGCCGACTCAGCCGGTTCATCTGCGGAGGAGGCCAAGAAGGAGAACAATGCGGCCAACTGCAATGTGCAGCAGCAGCAGCAGCAACAGGAGGAGGAGCAGCAGCAGCAGGAGTACAATTTCCCACTGTACGTGTGCAGCATCAAGGAGCGCGAGTGCTGGAAGCTGCACCAGAAGATGTGCGCCAAGGGCGTCAGCGTTAGCTACGACACGGTGCTGCGCGGCATGTTGACGCCCACGGAGTTCCGGCACTTCCAGAAGCAGCGCGAGCACGAGGAGGCCAAGGCGCAGGAGGCGGCCGATGCGCAGGCTGAGGCAGCTGCCGCCGCTGAGAAGGAGCACAAGAAGACGCCGACTACGGCCATTGAGCGGCTCTCCGAGTCCCTGCTGCAGCGGGACTGAAACGCACCAGACAGAGGACCAACTTATATGCATTTGCCTCTCTCGAGCAGAGGAATCCCAGAGAGATCTTCATATCAGTAGCAGTAGCGCGCACTCGTTATATCGCAATGCACCCAGCTGTGGCAGCCTTTTGTAGTTTCTATCCGAACTATCTGTATCTGTATCTTTAGTTGTATCTGTATCTGCAATAAAGTGTAGCAATCAATGGAATCCCTCCCTCCCGAGTCGCGTCTATGGAGCAAATTTATTTATTCAATACAAATACGTATGCATAGAAAGCAAAAGTTAAGACTATGACGGCCGCGCGAATACCCTGTAAAGCAGAGTATCGAAGGGGCGGCACGGGATGTTCATTAATTGGGCTTGGCTTATGACTAGGAAAACTGCTGAAATAGCGAAAATTTTGGGAATTTCAAATGATTTGTTGCGTTTTCATGTTGAGTACGAGGCTTGCTCAGTGAGTTGTAGATTAGATTATTTTAATATGTATTTGTTTTGCGTATTTTGTTAATAACATATGATTAAATATATTATATGTAATTAATTAACTTGGAGTTGAAAATTCGAAGCAGTTAACTAAAAAAGTATGAATTTTCAAATACTTGTATAGATTTTAATTTTTACTGTGGATAGTCATAAAAAAAACTCAACTAAAAAGTCGCAAAAATTGAATGAAAATACAAAATCAAGCTATAGAGTTTTTTTCAACATGCTGAGCAACCCTCGCTTTACTCAAAGAGTACTTTGAAAAGAGTTTAGAATTCAAATTGTTTAGCAGAAAGTTTTAGCTAGCGCATAGAATATAGCTCATATACATATATATATATAGATCTATATATTTAAGCGGACAGACATGAGATCCATAATATATAATAAAATAACATTGAGTTCTATAGTTAATAGATTCTCGCTGCTCCTTAGTTCGACTGTCGCGTGTGCCGTATGACCGAGGCCAGATAGCAGGCGAGCACAATGCCCAGAATTTGTATGAAGGCGATGCCGATGCCAACTCCAATCAGGATAACGGCATTCTTATCGATACGCTCCTTCAGCTTGCCGACACAGCCCTCCTGGTAGTACTTGTCCTTGCCCAAGGCCGGAGACTCGGTGCAGTGGCCGACGGCGGCGTCAATGAACTGCGGCTGACAGCAGCTGGCCGGCAGCGTCTTGTTCAAGCTGAGAGCACGCCAGTCGGCCGGAGTGTCTACGCCGCAGCACATCAGCTTGCGCTGAACATTGTCCCAGGCGATGGTGTCCTCGCTGTTGGAACGCTTGATGGACTCCTGCAGCGAGTTCTTCAGCATGCCCTCCAGATCCTTCTTGAAAACGCTCGCCGCAATGCCCACGGCCAGCTCAATGATGAAGATGATGGCCAGCAGCACGGCATACTATGGAATGGAATTAGATGAGGGAGTTGAGAGGGAAAGGGAGAGTTATACGCACCGTTAGAAGCAGCGTGGGCGACTCCTTGATGGCACCAAAGCAGCCCAGCGAGGCAATCAGAAATATGATCAGCCCCGTGACGATCAGCACAATGGGCGGCGCCATCACGCGTCCCTCCACAAAGTGATTGAACTCACGGACATCGGCCAGAACGATGGCACCAGCCACCAAAATGCCCAAACCAGAAAGCTGCAAAGACGCGTGAAAAAAGGAAATGAAATGTTAGACAAAAATATACTTTGAAGTACAGGTTAACAGATATCTGATAGTTTGAACTAGCTATACATATATATATTCTTTTAATATTAAAAAAATTAAAAATAAATAAATAAATAAAAAAAAACAAAATAAATAAAACAAAAATAAATGAAACTCACTCTCCGCGCCCGGATTTGAACCCAGGTCTTCATTCTAGCTATTTCTTATTAAAGATTCCCTGTTGTATATCGACTATTAACATAGGTCGATTTCCAATGCAAATAAATAAAAAGCTTTCAAACGCAGCTAAGATTTGAGCCCAGGTCCTGTTGCTGCTGCTGCTTCTTAGCGCTGAGGTCATGCCTGCGCAGTCAGCCAGCATCTTAACTTTTCATGCCACAGCTATTTCATATAAACGTAAACTATCAGCTGCTCATTTAGTTTAGTTAAATTTAAAGCTTGGTCAAGTGTGAAAGCATTTGAGTTTAAGTCTCTGCATATGCCGGCAGAAAAAAACAAAAAACATAAACTTTTTTAAAATACAACAAAAATCAGAAGTTCTTGCATATATTGACTTTGCAGCTTTTTTTTTTAATTTTCACAATTTTATCAAGTTTGCTAGTGATATTCAAAATATTTAAAATTTATATAATATTAAATTGTACACCAATTTAAATTTTTTACTGGTTCGATTCCAACGAAGGAGAACGAGAATGCAAAAAGGAGACAGAGCTAATGTCTATAGCAAAAGCTATGCTGCCGTAAGGAATCTGCTGTGGATGCTGATCAACAATATATTCATATATAATTCTTCTACTATAATACATTCTGCATATTACATATATTTTAATATTCTGTTATTAGCTCTGAATGTTCATATTCAATGGCCATACACAAAAAAATAAGCTGACAATCGATTTTCTATAAAGAGCGGCTATTATATGGCCTATAACAAATCCAAAGCACAATTTGCTTAATGACCCAAACAATCAAACCAACGCACTTGCTCACCGTACACATAATTGTGTCTGAGTGTGTGCGTGTGTGTTTGTGTCTGTGTCAGTGGCAGTGTGCGTGCGTGTGTGTTTGCCTGTATTAGCAACTCTAATTGCCTGATAAGGCATCAGCCATTGCCATGGACATTGGCCAAGTCAATGGCATTTGCATGTCGTCATTTCTATTTCTCTTCTGCTGCTCATGCCGCTGCCGCTGCTCTGCTGCTGCTGCTGCTGCTCAAAGAGCTTTGCCATGTGGCATTGAAATTTGTTGTTGCCTACTTTTGAGCGCAGCGAATTAAATGCAATTTATCCATGCCTGCTTTATCCGATTATCCACCATTATCCGCCGTGCGCAATCCAATTATCCAATTATCCATTGACATTATTTAATCTTGATTCAGTTTTTAAGGAGCATCTAATTGCATGTCGTTTCTTTTGATTACATGTGCATAAATTAAGTCCGAATCACGCTATTTCACTGAATGACAAATAATAAATGTAATTTTCCTTATTTATCTATTAACTGATAAATAAATTAGGTCGGTAAAAATTGATTAAACTGTTTACTTTATTTTTTTGATGGCTTTATTTGTTTATTAGACCATTGGGTAATAGTTGATAACTATCTAGTCATTGCATATTAGCGTTTAATAATTTAATATAATAGATAAATAAATAAATTTAGACTTGACTTTGTTTCTAGCTTAGTTTATGATGTATATACGGTTTTAGAGATTGTTTATAATATATATTGTTTGTATATTTAATATGAGGTATGATCAAATAGGTACAGCTCTATATATTCTTTTCATAGATTAAAAAAAAATCACAAAACCATTTAACCCTGATTTCCCATTTTCAATAGGTTCAGGGTATAATGACAACTATCAAGTCTCTTTAAGACTCTAAGAAAGTTTCATGTTCAACATGGTCATAAAAAGTAAAAGATAAGGCTAGGTCAACACGATTTCTTACGCTCATGGAGTTTATTTAAGGGAAAACAAAAAATTTTAATAAGCTTACGTGCCGGGGAAACATATAAATTATTTAATATAGAGTATATTTGTATTTACTTTTATTTTTCTATTTTTAAAATTTCCCAACCCAACCCAATCCAACTTTTGAGGCTACTTTACTCACCGCAAATAGAACATTGAAGGCAAATAGAATATATTTGATTAAGCTGGGTCCACAGGCGCGCATTTTGATTCTCATTAAGAAGAGTCAAAGTGCAATCGAGTCGTTTCAAAATGGGCTATGCACCGCCTCTGGCTATTTCAAAATTATTTAGTAGACCTATGCAATGGGTAAGCTGTGACTTTTAGTTGACTTTGAGGGAACGCGCGCGTCTGCTCAAAGTGCCGTTACGATTGGAACTGACCAACTGCACGGTATGGCTACTGGCCAAGCTAACGATGTTGGCAACCAAGTCCGCCTTCTGTTGTGGCCACAATGGCTGACAACCGTCGGGAGCTGCTTGACTCCAAGCTCACATTGGTCATTACAGCAGGCAAAAGTGAGTGAAAGTATTTTCGAGAAAAAAGAAAAAAAGCAGAAAAAACCCGTATTCAGGCCAGGTGATTAGGCCGCCTCGCTATCGACCAGGAATCGGGAGAAGGGAGCGTGCTCTGGGTTTTTATGCTTTGTAACCCATTTCATTGAATTACACACACATACACTTATACTGCTTTATAGTGCCGCCTCCGTGTTTGCGGCTCCTACAACTTTGACCAAAGTTTCCAGACGCTAGCGCAAGGCTTTCTGGGTCGTCTACGGCTTCCGCTAAGCGCTGGCCCAAGTGGGTAACAAGTCATTGCACTCATTAGGTGCGCAGAAAGTGCGAGTTGAATAGTTGCTTACTTACACCCAGGTGAGCGTATTTACCTTTAAAGTTCAACTACTTGACAGCCACACAACTATTTGCATGGGTGGCTTACAATATTATCCATAAAATATAATTGAAATAACTATGGAGAAACATGAACTATAGTTGTACTAGGCTTATTTATTGGGAAAATAAATTATAGATCAAGCTGAAAAGTCTCCTATTAAATTCAGTTAGCTTGCGGATAAATGTGTGAATTTATATTGATTTATTAACATAAAGTTTTAATAATTTGAAAATAAAAGATTTGCCTGCCTAACATGAATATAAATATATAAATAAATATATTATATAAATATATTATTTTTTAGCTCTTAAGTATTTAACCGAAAGATAATTAAATAGCTACTTGATAAATATTCAACATGCAGAAAATTATTAAATGAAAATTATTACAAATTAGCTTGACTAAAGTTTATTTATTTATTTATTTATTTTTTTAAACACTCTTACTTACATTTATTACTTACCATGAAGACAAATATTCAACTTGACTATATATAAGAAATATTCTGAAATTTTAAAGGCGCTTTTGGAAATACAATATCATCCACTTAGCCAAAATTCCAACCAGTTGTAAGCTCTTATTCGATGGCATACGTTTATGGAATTCCTAGAAATATCCAACTTACATCTATCATATATGTATGTATGTAGGTGGTACATTAAGGTCAGCTAGTTCAGTTCGCTTTTTCTAGGCTTTCTTTACATATTATTTTTTCCAACAATTTGATTGTGTCAAAAGTAAAACTCAAGAGTTTTATATTTAGTTCTATGAGTAAATCCTCTGGCTGGAATTAGTGTTTCCTTGAATAAGAAACATTTTATAGGTAAATCCTAAAAGTCCTTTCAATACATGCACACATTTAGGCCAGCTAATTCTTCTAGGAATCGCCAAGCGTCTGGCTTTTATTTTTTTTTTTGCCAAGTAAACATATCATCAGGCTATATAAATGGGTTTATTACTGAGGAATCGACCCACGTAGAAATGTGGACCGACCAACGTCATAGGCCTAAATAATTGCGTGCTTCCATGTGAATAACGGTGAAAGTTATAAATGCTATTCAAGAAATAAATGCCAGACTGTGCGAATAATTAAAGAACTCTAGCAATTCAAGTTGGCACCTAGAGCTATGCCAAAAGTCTGTCATCCATTTGGGCACGGGGGAGGTCGCCACCTAGAAGGACTTTGGCTTTGGCTTTGGCTTGATTTAAATGTTGCGTGTTTGGCCTGTTTGTATTTGTATTTGTTTTATTCTAAAGGTGAGTTACTTCACATTATCTGATCGGAGAAATCTCGACAACTCTTGCTGTGGCATTCGTTCGGTTCGCTTAGATTTGGTATAGATAGATTTGGGGCATATAAGAAATACTTAGTTTTATTATCGATGAAATCGTTGAGGCAATTTACAAGTTTATGCAATGGGGAGTATTTCCTTGTTTTGTATATAATAATATTTAAGTACAGTGCATGGCATACGATATGAGTGTGGATTAATTATTGTTCATAGTGTGTGCATAATAATATTATATGTATGTACTTGATCACAGTCCACATGCAATGATCAGAGCAACTACGACGGTCACAATGGACAGGGATTGACGCAGTGCATCCGCACCACCGCCGCGGCAGGGCCATTCGTCCACATCCGACCTACAAGTAGAGTTAATGGCATTAGGATAGTAGAGAGTGTGTGGAAAGTGGGCGTGGCGGCAGTACATAGTACATAGAACATTGAACATGTAACCCTTATAGATAGTACGGATATGCGTATGGATAGGGATGGCGCAGTAGTGGATAGATAACATGATCTTGAGGCTGATCGTGCGGCACATAAAATGTTGGCTGATTTGCAGTGTGGTGCGTGGTGCGTTGACGAGTGCTGTGCAATGCTGATGCTTCAATGGATGCATCTTGTTCGGCTAACGGTTCGGGTAGTTGTTCGGCCTGTTCATATGGTGCAAGCGTGCTGCAAAAACAAAAGCAGGCCCAGCGGAAAATGGAGTTGATTCAGGCACATGTATGCTATAGAGTGTGTCTGTGTGTGTGTGAGCGCGGGTGGATGAACTCGGTGTGGTTAAACAAACACAATTAGGTGAATTAGTTGGCTAATGAATAGCATGGCAAGCAATGAAAAAATACATGCGTTCTAATGATTTTAGTATCAAGGTGCACAAGTTCCCACCTACCACTCGGACAACCTGACAATATACGTTTATTTAGGTTTACAATCATATTAATGACGACGCTGGAAAGCAAGCTACAAGTAAACAAATATAGCACGAAAGTGTCGATAGGGAGAGATAGAAAAAAGAGACCAGTCATTCAATATGTTATATATATAAAATATGAATGAAAGAAATGTGTAAGTGTGGAATAGTTAAACATACAGACATACAAAGAGAAAATATAGGATTGCTTAGATTTGCGTAGTGTGTGAATGTATAACAGCTCTGCTTGAGTGAACGCTTATATTTGCACAGCGTGAATGTATAACAGCTCTGCTTGAATGAACGCTCATTTGCGCTGCATAAATGTATAACAGCACACGCACAGCATATATAAAAGCATCGAAGTATGGATAATGAGAGCAAGAGTGAGAAAGAGAGAGAGAGAGCGAGAGTCCAAAAATAGACAGTCATTCAATACGGTATGTAAAAGCTTATTGGAAGTTTGTATTTATTCACAAATGAAATAGTGAAATAGTATATGCACTGCATAAATGTGTAACAAATATTGGAATTTGCCTTTAAGCTTGAATAAAAAATATGAGTGGAAGAAATGTGTAAGTATATAATAGTTAAACTTTTTTGAATGTACATATAACATAAATAATTACATATTCACTCACTAGCAGAGCCATGGTAAAGCGCTGCATTAATGTATAACAAAAATTCTGTAGACTTAATGGCAGGCTCAAAAGAGCAGACGCAAGAACATATAGAGAATCATACGCGCCACACACGCATACATAACTATTGATAGAGGTAGCCAATAAGAGCCAGCCAATTCTAAGTGTTGTAAGTATAACAAATAAATGTAAATATAACATACATATATGATTGCTTAGACGCTCACTAAGTATAACAATTATATAAGAGAGCAAGGACGGTAAGCGATGAGTAGGCGTGCATGGTACAGTTACATTAACAGTTACAGTTAGCAGTGAAAGAGACGCACACATTGTGAGAAAGTTATTTATTAGCTGACGCAAATGAGAAAAGTTATCTTTTTGTTGTTTTATAAAAAAGGACAGCAATTGAACTGGAAACTTGAACATTAACAGATATTTACTTAATGCCAATAACACCGCAGGCTGTAAAGAGAAAATCAGAATGGGATATTTAATATGCGATTAGTTGCAGAGCTTTTTTTGTTATACGCACCGATGCGTCCGCCTGCATTGCCTGTCTTCTTGGAGTCCGTGTGATTGCCCAGACCCAGATCGTCCTCCATCTCGTGCAGGACAACGCTGCGTCCGATGATGGTCCGCTTGCCGCTCAGGCTGATCACGGAATCTGTGTAGGTGATGTCGATAATCCGGCTGGCGTTCACCTCAATGTTGCCCAGATCGCCCACGTGACGCACCTCGTGATCGGGCGCACCGTGATCCACCTTGTCGGGATTGTAGTGCCCGCCCAGGCTGGCACAGCCATTGCTCAGATCTCCCTTCTCGTGTATGTGGAAGCCGTGCTTGCCCTCCATCACGTTCTCCAGCTGGATGCGCACATGCACACTCTGGCCGCAGTCATTCTGAATGAAGGTGACATTTCCTTTCACCTGCGTGTTGTCCGACTGCGGCGGCCCAGTCAAATGTGCAATCGCCTCAATGGGTTGGTTGCGCTTTAAATAGAAATACATATTTTATAATATTTTGCATATTAATGTTATAATTATGTGTAGCTATACTTACTGTTTGTGCAGCGGCACAGATTGTGGCACAGAGAGCCAGTGTGACGGTGAGAAGACGCAGCATCTTGAGCTGGAAAATAAAAGTGAGAATATGTCAGTATTCGCTTATACTTGCTTATATATATATTATATAGCATAAAAACATTCAAACAAATTCATTTTCATTTTTTTTCGTTGCGTCAGAGCACTACCTTGATCTATGTCCGTACTACTCTCTGCCTAGCTGCCTGCCTGCCTGCCTCCCTTTCACTGTGCTCTCACCTTCACTCAACACATTGATCGGTCGGGTTTTATCCAATTAAGAGACGAGCGCACTTTGATTACTCTCATACACGAGCTCACAAAACTATCCGGCTCATTGCTGAGGCTTACACTAGCATCAGAGATGATCTATGTTGATCTATGATCTATGCACTGTGGGGAACTGCTTTGCTTTTATATGAATTTAGCTAGAATTGTGTGTTCTTTTGGGAATGGATCAATGATTTATGTTCTAGCTAAAACCATTTAAGATATTATAAATATTTTTATAAATATTTATATATATTTTGTATAATTAATTCGTTTTTGTGTATTTATACTAGTATTATAGATGCTTTGTATATTTATAGAAATTTATTTTATTTACTAAAAGTCTTTATAAATGCAGCTAATCCAAGCTAAGAGCACTGAAGAAATAATATATTAATATGTTATTAAAAATATATGATATTCTTAATAAAAAATTTTAGTTGAACAGTTAAATGTATTGAAAAATATTATATAATTTATAAAAATACATATCTTATAATCAAATCAACAATAGATTTATTTTTATCAAACTCAGTCAACTATTTAAAGACGTGTTCAACTTTTGAATCATCAGAGAAATTCTATAGGCTGTGCTACGAATTTAAAAAGAAATATACTCCACAAGAACAAATATCTGATTAAAAGTAACAGGAGCGCTAAATTAAACTCTAAAAAATAATTTCTACAATAACAGTTCTTTAAAGACATTTAACACAAGTTATTTTTATAGTTCTTAGATAAACGCAACAAGAGAAAAACCCGTAAATTAATTAAAGTTAAAAATGAAATAGATAAGATTGATCTTTTTAGGAATTGTGGGCAAGATTGTGCCATGGCTTTTATTTTTGTATTATATAAACTAAGAGTTTTGTTTGATATAAAAGAAAAATCATATGTATTATCCTTATATACCTATTTAATTAATTATGATTTATTTATTTTTATTTTATTTATTTATTTTTTAGATTGCGCATCTCTATTAAATCGAAACAGCTGATTGTTCAGCTCGTGCAATAATTTGAACTTATTTAATTTTCTTTGTGTACGGAATTGAAGCGCTTAACCTCAGTTTGCGACACGATTTGTGGGTCATGCACATTGCTCAAATATGATATATATATAGATATATATAATATATGTATGTATATACTTTCTATATATTAGCTCACTTTTGCATAGGCTTTATATACATATTTGTATGCCATGTACAGGCAAATGAAAACAGCCTTTTCACAGGGTTAAGTGCGGATGGCCAACAAGTCGATGTAGTCGACGTCACTTGAGCCAAGGCCAAATCAACAAGTAACAAACAACAATCTCTTTGCTGTACGCACTTCTCGTTTATGAGTGCGAATTATAAATTGAAACAACTGAAAATATGTCTGTGGAATGTGCGTAGTTTATGGCTAGAAAGAATTATTAGAGTGCTTATGCTCGTTCTGTTTGTAGCAAGGGTGTATTGGTTATTATCTGGAATGTTGCCTGTAGAGTTGATAATTTAATGAAATGTTAAGTTAACTTTTTATATATATCTACATATTTTGGAATTTTTCCATAGAATCGTACTTAATAAATGCGTAATATTATTATGGTTTAGTGGAAAGGATTACTCTTAGAAATTTGATTAATAATAGAAATATTTATTCGGCAACTAAACATGTTCAACTTTGTTTTTATACTCTGAATCCATTGAAAATGGAAAATCAGGGTATAATGGTTTTGTTGAAATATATGTAATAGGCAGAAGGAGGCGCGGCAGACCCCACAAAGTATATACATATATTCTCGATCAGGGTGACGAGTTGAGTCGATTTAGCACTATTCGTCTGTCTATTTCTTCTAAGTATTCCCTCTACGTATTTCGAAATATTTCTTCCAAGTATTTCCGCTAAGTATTTCCTTTACGTAATTCCACTACGTAATACCTCTACGTAATTCCACTACGTAATTCCTCTACGTATTTCCTCTACGTCTTCAATGCTTAGCTGATCGATCGACACACTCTGCTTCACTTTAATACGCTGACCACCACCAGGCCTCGACGACTGCAGACTGACTGAAGAAATGCTGCAGCTGCTGCCCTTTATATAGGGCCACTTTTACTCAAGCACCGTCTCTCTCAAATTTTGAGCCCGACAGCAGGTAGGGCTCGTTACAGTCGAGCTTCGAGTGAGCAATGGGAACGCTCTCTGCTGCTGTGAGCATTCTAGCTTTGTTTTACCTAAATACAAATACCAAATGAAAGCTGCTGCATACACATAAACAACTTTAGTGATCTTCTGCACTTCTTCTCTCCTTGCTTTTACTTTTACTCAAGTACTGTCTCTCTCAAATGTTTTTTTTAGTATATGTTGAGTGATTTTATTAATAATAAAAAATCATTAATAATTTTATACAGTATTATAATCAAAATAAAGTTTCGAAGTTGACGTGTATATTAATATATCAACTTTTTTTATATACTCGTAGCTACATATGTATATGTAAGAGAAATAATAATTTGAATTAAAGCTAGGGTATCTGCTGGCTACTCACTCTCTACAATAGTATGTCTGCTTATTTTATGTAGCGCTTATCTCAGTTAACGCTTAACTTATTCGCCTTATTGAGCTTCTGCTGATTGTACAATGTAAAATTTGACGATCATGTTCAGAAGTTATGGCGTCGTATACTTGGGTCTGACTGTCGGCACGCAAATCGATATTCTCACGGATAAGATATGTCTAAAGTTTTGTTGTTGCTCGTTCTAGCTGCTCGGGTATACTAAATGGCTTATTCTCAGTTTCACTTAATTTCATTCTGAATAGAATTCCCTACAAAGGCCAATCATTTGTCATATTCGAAGAGCTATCATTAGGGCGTTTTCCCAGGTTGATTGATTGATGAAAGAGTAATGACCTCTGTGCACTGTTTAATGAATGAAAAGTGTCACTAGGCAATGACTACTGTAGCTACTTTAATCATTTGGTTGAAAATGATTTGCAATTTTCTAATCTATATTTAAAGATTGTAAGTGAAAACTTCCAGTATAAATTTTATTTTATTATTTTTAGCTAAAACTATTTTAAACTATACCTAACTGCATTAACTTTATATTATAAGAAAGCCTTCTCACAAAACTGTTTGATTCGTTTTTTTATTTATTTATTTTTTTGAACCAATAATATTTGTATTATTTATTTACATTTATTTATTTTTTTTTATATAAAATAATAATATTTTCATAGCTCTACGTTAGCGCATTTATTAAAAAAAAAAAAATATTTTTTTTGTGTGTATAATTATATTCAATGACCCTG
Organism: Drosophila aldrichi; assembly: GCA_035045965.1. NCBI lineage: Eukaryota > Metazoa > Arthropoda > Insecta > Diptera > Drosophilidae > Drosophila > Drosophila aldrichi. The sequence goes on along the minus strand of JAWNOM010000368.1, from coordinate 714,050 downwards.
AATTTTGGATGCTAATTGGCAAAGGTAATCTCTGTATAGATATAGATAACAACAATAGATATGCTTTGTAGTGAGACTTTAATTAACATACAATTATCTGTGAATAGTTAAACGATAGTTTTAGTTGAGCTAAAGTGTGATGCCAGCTCTTTTGTTGCTAAGATAATTGTTTTATAGCTGCGTTTCTTAGCGACATATTTTCGAATTTGACTAAGGCAAAGCGACTATCAAATATTTTCGAGTATGACTAAGGAAAAAACCGCTCCTTCGAAAATGCTCGAACTTAGCTTCGAATTCGGCCAAAGCAGAACAGAAGCAAAGGCAACGTATCGACTGCAGCTTTGCTTATTAACGTGTTGCTTGTTCTTCTTGATTCTGTTTTTCGGCTACATATATGTACATCTGTGTACGTTTGTGTGTGTGTGGGTGTATAACAGGTTACAGTAACATGCAAGGGCGAACGACCATTGAACGCACAAATATTAAGGTATCATTTCAACTCCGTTTGCAGTTGTGCGAAAACTGGTTTTGCTAATTGTTCAATTGAACACAATATTAATACAGTTTTTTTTTTTTTAGCGCGTTTTACTACTGTCTACATTTATTCTCAGTTTGTTTTGTTTATTTTGATTGAAATTGTAGCAGCCCCAGCACTTACCTAGTTAACAGCTGATTTAGTGTGTTTTTGTTGTTCTAGTTCGTATGTATTAATTAATAGCACTGAAACTGACTTTTACAGCAATATGAACAGTTTACCGTTTTGATTGGAATGCAGCGAAGCTTTGGTTTGGAGACCTGCCGAGCAACTGATTTTAAATTTCCCATTGCTGGCGCAAGTCGAGTCTGAGAGTACTTGTGATGCCAGCGCTAACGTCGACGCTAGCGTCGACGTTGACGTCAACGGTGACTCTGTGGCTGGCAAGACACGAACAGCGATCGTGCGCTATCGTTCAGTCATCCTCCTGTTATATGCTCTCACTAGCTCTTTCTCTTTTGCGCTCACGCTCAATCTGCTATGTTTATAATAGTTGGAATACGCTACCTGCGTTCAGTGCATTTTCGTTAGCTCACTTTGCTGCTCTCGCTCTTGCTCTCTCACTCTGCTTGTCTTTCGCTCATCAACGCTGTTTGCAGTTGTTAGAATACACTCTCACACTGCAGCTTTACATGATTATGGAATTTTATCTAACATTATTTTTGTTTATCTCCTGCACTCGCTCTGTCTCTCTCCCGCTGTCTTTGGCTTATCAGCTCTGGATGTATTGAAATGCTGTTATGCTAAAACAATAATATTTATTCAAGTATTCGAATATTTCAGTGTTATACAATGCGAGCGCTAAACACGACTACGTGAGTTCCATTCAAATACTTATCATATGCAAATATATTATGAATGAAGCAACATGATCGTGCGCCTCGCTATGAAACTACGAAATTGAGAATATTTGAACTGAGTTCCTGTCTTGCACTCAGACGATGCAATTTTGAATTGACAAAAAATTGTTATACGTATAACATATTTCGGGCGTCTCTGTAATACTACAGAGTATTCCTTTGAGCATTACTTATAATTTATCAGTCAATAGAGCAGGGTTTAAATATTTAAGAAAGACATCTATAAAACCGATTAGCAATCTAAATTGTTTTTGGCGATAAAATCTAATCTTATCTGACTCACATACATACATATTATAATACATCACATTATCTTTTACTTTAAATGTCAACTTTGACAGCATAAATATTATTTGTATATACCTTAAAATTCTTTCAAAAAGAAATTTCCATCCATTCCGATAAATAAATAAGATCCATTGATTTAGAATGCAAACAGTCGTGTATTTACAGAATGGAATTGTGCTAATAGAGTTTGGATACAATCTTGTCTTGACCAAGTCACAAATAATGAGCTCTGGTGAGTCGATCATACATATACATATACAATTATATAGATAGATATACATATATATAGCTAAAGCTATACGTGGAATTCTATGTGTATGATAAAATTTCACAAATTACAATTTAAATTAGGTTTCTTGTTGCACATGTCCGCCTGTGGGGTTCAACAGCTGCAGCGCAGCTGTTCCTCCAATAAAATATTTGTATAAATATAATCTAAGTCCGATTGGGTATAATGGCTCAGATGAGCTTGTGCCTGCCCAGGGAGGCTGTGTGCATGGGACTGCAGCTCTCGATGAGAGTTGCGGATTGAGCCTGGCTCTCTTCGCTGGGCGAGGAGCCGCCGCTGGCGCTGCTGTTGTGATGGACACGCTTCATGGGCCGCTTGCGGTCCACATGCTCCGAGCTGGGATTCAGCTCCACGGTCTGCAGGCTCTGGGCGCGCTGCAGTGACAGACGCAGTGGCTTCTTGGGCGGCGTGGGTCGATGGACGGCGCGGCTGCCCGTCGAGGGTTTCGATTCGTTTTCGCTATCAAAGTCGAGCGACTTTACGCTGCGCACGTCGCTGGGCAGGCGAGTTGGACGCAGGGTTTGCGCCTCGTGCTGACGGGGCGTGTCACGGCGACGATCCAGACTAAAGGAGCGGGAGGGGGAGAGTTCCGTTAGTATATATATAGGTGGATCTTTATCAGCATCTTACCCATTGTATTGATTGAGATGCTCCACGCTGCGCGCATGCGTGCTCATGATGTGCTCCCTGTGCAGCTGCTGCTGCTGCTGCTGCTGCAGTGCATCCCGCGGTCTCTCCCGCTCCCTGTTGCGCTCGTGTCGCTCGCGCTGGCGCTCCTTCTCACGCTTCTGCGGCTGCTGCATGTAGGCCGAGTCGCTGTTGATGGATATCTTGGAGGCGGACAGCGACTTGGACGGCATCGTATAGAGATGCGATTGCGACAGGCGTTCGCTGCGCAGATCGATATGGGTGTTCTCCTTGATCAGCGTCTTGGTGACATGCGACGGCGGCAGCATCTCATCGCCCACCAGCTCAATTGGTTTGCCGCCCACGAGCGTTGTGATGTAGTTGCCCCGCTGGAAGATCAACGGCTTGTCCGGCGGCGTCGAGGGCGACGCTGGCGACGATATGCTTATGCTGGTCACATGTGCGTTATTCGATTGTGTGGACAATTGTTGCTTCGATTGCTGGGATTGGAGCTGCTGCTGTTGCTGCTGCTGTTGCTGTTGTTGCTCTTTCACTGTCTGCAGCTCGCGCACTTGCTCTTCCAGGTAGGAGATGCGATGCTGTAGACGCATGTTGTTCTCCTTCTCCTGGTCCAGCTGCTTCTGTGGTATGGGCACAGACTTCTTGCGCAGCACCACCATCTGGCACTTGCCCGAGTTGCCCACGTGCTTCTGCAGCTCCTCTTTGGTCTTGCTAGTCACGAGTCGTCCATTGATCTCCAGTATGCGATCCCCCTTATATAGTCCGTCGCCCTCGAGGGCCCATTCCACAAAGAAGCCCGGCTGATCGGGCCGCTGTTGGGCCGCCCAGCGCCCAGTTGTGGCGTGCACGGCGTGCAGACTCAATGTTACGCCGGAGCTAATGATGTTGTAGAGTGTTTGTGCCTCCGGCTTGGACTTTTCCAGGCGAGCCTGCAGCGCACGCGCCTCCTCCACAATCGAGAGCATCTGCAGCTCCTCACGGCCCAATGCATACTCCAGTTCCGCCTGCCGGATTCGTATGTCTATATTACTAGGGGAAGATAGAGAGAGAGAGAGGTCAGTAGGTCGTCGGGTTTACTTCGACTCAGATCACTTACTCTGTTATATCCAGCTTCTCCAGTGCGCTCTTCAAGTTCTTGATTTTGATGCGTTTGTTCTCCGCCTCCGCCTTGAGGCGATTCAATTTGTGCTCCGCCGCTGGCTTCTCCGACTCATCGAGGGGCGGGCCACTGGGTCGGGGCAGCTTGCCCAGACAGAGCTGAATGCGCAAGTTTTGGATGACAGCCTCGCGATCCTGCAGCGCAGAGCGCAACTCCTTCGACTCGCTGCGTGTGGAGCGAGAGGAGAGTGTTCCGCCTAGAGATCCGCCCTTGCGCCTTCTGCCCGTTGTGGAGCAATGCGACGAGGCGCTGCTCAAGTGCAGCTGCGTCTCGTGATTGTTCTCGGATGCCGCGTGCAGACTGTACTTGGCCGCACTGGCGCAGCTCTTTGGATTGAGTATGGTCTGAAAAGGGAGCGAAAAAATGGATAGAGAGATGAATTAATGTGAATTAAGTAGAAGGAATCTAAGCTCTATATATGAATTTATTATGTGCACAGAAAAAAACTCCATTTGTTCATATCGTTGAAGAAGAAAGTCTAATAATGTAAAAGACATATGATCATAATACCTTAGTTCTATAGCTATGGTCTTGTCTTAACCATAGTTGCAAAGAGGAAATATTTGTTTTCTGAAAAACTTTCTTTCTGAGAAATTAACTCTTAAAAGCAAACCTATATACTCTTAGTGATGTTTACCAGTATAAGAACTACTTAGGAATACTTTCAACACATACAGGAAACATTTATAGCATAAGAGTTCAGTTTGCTCCCAAGGCTCAAGAGTCGTAACTCCAATCCATTGGGAGAGGTTAACAAAAATTATTAAATTGTTGGTTTTTCAGTAATCGTAAATTTCTATGGCCTTTGCTAGGTCAGCAGCTTGTGTGTACTAATTATAATTAATATCGATTAAATTTAATGTGAATACAATGTCAAAAAAAAGCACAGAAACAACATGCACAAGGGTCGAGGTCTAGTACCCCCACCCAACATTTGATTTTTGACCAAGCGAGCGATAGTAGTTATATAAATTTTTTATAAGAGGCGCACACGACAACAGTTATGGGGCGGTAGGAGTTGCGACCTAATAATATAACAGTACGTTTAATTTGTAAGGTAATATAAATATAATATAATATAAATATATCAAAAATAGCTTTAAAATAGAATCAATTCTTCATGATTGTTTATTTTACATATGTAAAACAATTATTAATAGACCCATTACAGATATGTATTTATTTATAACTTCATGTACACTCTAATACATAGTTGGTATTTAAGGAAATAAATCAGAAAAATAAATGTTGATTACAGTCGAAGTATAAAACATAAGCCTAGACAGTTTTTGAGCGGTTCCTTTCCCCTTCAGAGAGTTTTCCGTATATATCACTCAAGTACAAGTACTACTCCTTGGGTATATCGTATACACCACACTCGCGGTTGGCTGGCAGCGAAGCATCTAAAAGAAATACCCATGAGTTGTTGCTGTTGTCAAAGTTTCAACATTTGTTTACCGATTTTCTTGGGATACGGCAAATTGAGATTTTCCATGATCTCGATGAACTGGTCGAGGGTCTTGGTGAGGCGCGGATTGTAGCGCTTCTCCTCCCACACGCTGCTCTCGAGCTGACCTCTGTAAGCACAAGCATACTCGTTATCCGGCTGGCAAACTCATTTATAATCGTTAACTCACTTGTAGTCGTGCGCCGGATAGATGCGAAAGTTTTCCGACAAGCTAAAGATCTTGGCGTGCACATTCTCATAGAGACTCTTGGGACTGCCCTCCTGGAAATCGGTGCGCCCGCAACCACGGATCAGCAGCGTGTCTCCGGTGAACACACAGCCCTGCTCCTTGATGACGTAGCTCATGCAGCCGTTGGTGTGGCCGGGCGTGGCCAGCGTATCGATCGAATGTCGGCCGAAATCGATGCGATCCCCCTCCGCGATATGCCGATCCGCCTTGGCTCCACTGGCCGCTGCAATCACCGACTGGCAGCCCGTTAGCTGACGCAGCCAGCCGCTGCCTGTTATGTGGTCGGCATGCATGTGTGTGTTGACTGGGGAGAAAACAATTGGGTGAGTGGCTCGGTGAACTCGGTGAATTCACCTCAAATTCACTTACTCGCGTATTTCAGCTTGAAGCCGAGATCTTTTACGAGCTGCGCATCGCGCTTGGCCTGCTCCAGCACGGGATCAATGATGACGGCCTCGCCGGAGCTAGTATCGGCCAGCAGGTAGCTATAGGTGCTGCTCTCTGTGTCGAACAGCTGTTGGAGACATTCTAATTAGAGCAGCTCACAAAGCGCTCACTCAACGCATTTCTACACACTTGCCGAAAGAAGAAATCCGCTGAGAAGGGCTTACGCTCGGGCAGACTCATTGCAGCTGACTGACTGTGCAGCGATCGTGGTGAAATAGCTACACAGTAGCTTTTAATTGGAGCAGAGGCAGGTAGTTTAGCTGCTGCGCTAGCGCGTATCAACGAAGGTAGCCGAACGAAAGCTGAGAGCAGACTGACACTTGCGATTCTCATTTCACTGAAGTTAGGCAAGTCTCGCTGAGGGAGGAGTTCGGGCTCGGCTACAATAACAATTCAAATACGAGCGTGCGTGCGCTTGATTTCGCTTGTATGTGTATTTGTGTGTGTGTGCTTTATTGCAGTAGCTTAAGCTTGTGCTTAAAGCTTTCGCTGGTTTATTGTTATGCCGGTCGCGCTGTTATGGAGCAAATCGTCATATGTTTACTTCTGCTAAATGTAGAGAGATAAGCACATGTGTATGAACTGTGTATAGATAAATTAGCGAAATGTTTGCAAACGATGATATACCAAAAAAATTAGCTAGATTACCTAGCTTAGCTAACTTTACGGTTAATTCCATTTAATGAATCGCTAATAGAGCACTGTGTGCGCGTGTGTACATACATACACATACATGCATACATATATGGTATATGTGACATTTCTATTAAATTTAATGTAGTCACAGCACGATTATCGTTTTATATTACATTCGTAAACACATTTTTTAGCTTGCAATAAAAACAAATTATTCGTTTACAAACATTTCTTAAGAATGGCACAACTCACAAACAAATTGCGTACGAAAAGTTAAGAAAGCTGTCGCAACAAAAAACAGCTGTTGGCACGCGTAGGTTCTTTCGTCAACTGAAAGCTTGTCATAGCAGTGGCGAGCTTTTATGTGTTGGTGCCATTGCACAGAGCGCGCTCAACCTGTTGCTGCTGTCGATGACGCAATGAAAGCTTTTCGGGTGTGAGTACGTGCACAGCGGCAGCCAAACTTAACGAAACAAACAACAAAGCAGAAGCGGCAATAAGAAGCCGGCAAAAAAGATCGTTAAGACGATTCTCGAATGCACTCGCACAAACAACCACCAAATGCACCCTACCTAGGCTCATATGAATATAAACCCTTATCGTGTAATATTCTCAAAGGACCGGACAATGTCCAGTCTGAACGTGAGAACTTCCTGGCATTTCGGTTGTTTTTTACACTCTCCTAAATTACAATAAGTTGCAACTTTGAACCACATTTTTTTTCTGGCTCTTCTAACGTTGAGTTGATGAATAATTGAAGTAATTTTGTGGAAGAAATTAATTGAGCGTATATTGTAATCGAAAGGGTGTAAATTACCATGAGGGATGTTAAATTGGATAAGACAAAATGTCATGCAGCTGAGAAAAAAGTAAATGGCACCACAATCGTAGGTTATTTAAATTAGATTTTCAGAATTGAATATGAATTTAGCAGAAGAAAATCATAGGGCATTTTTACAAATTAAGAAATTCGCAATATGCTGCAAGTATTTTTTTTTTATAAATAATATTTAAGGAAAACCAATACAAATGAAAGGTTCTAGTGGTATTATTTACTTCTTTCACTGTTAATTATGGACAACAATCGCCAAAGTTCATTGACTTTTATATAAGTGCATATTGTATATATGTTTTCTTTTGTATATTTTTAGGTATATTTTTAGTATTACTTCATTTCCAAATTTATTTCTTATGACCAGTGAGCCGCCCATTTAACGGCCCTCATCAGTACTAAATAGCGAAAGAAATGAAAAAAGAAAAATACTCATAAATTGCTGTTGCTTTCAATCTGTTTGGCTGCCAGTGAAAGTGCTTCAATAGAAGACTCTTTTACAGTTGTGTGTGTGTCTGTTTTTTTTTTTTTTAGTTATATGGATGACTGCTCAACCATTTATTTATTTTTTAACCATGTCTGTAGATGCATGGAAAGTCAGGTATGTGTGCCTTTTCTTTAACGGAAATAGACTCGTTAACTATTGGTAATATAAGTCAAGTTTTTATGGCCGCCTACAGATATTATTATTAGTCAACTAAAGTTATTACAGCAAAGATGATGGTATACTAAAAATATTATATGTGTTACATAGAAATTATTATATTCGTTTAGAATATAATAATTTATAATAATTATAAGAAATATTTTAGATAATTTATTATATTATTTTATAATTATAAAGTATATATTTGTATATGGATATATAACTATAAATGTATTTTTAAACTATTTTATTTGCTAAAAGATTAATTTATTATTCAGCAAGATTTGTTTAACATTAACTGTTGACTCCTTGCTTCCTGTTGCATTGCACTGCTTGGTTGGCACTGCTTTGCACTGTGTACTTAACACGCTCTGTTCAGGCTATGCTCGTTAACAGCACTACATACACAAGTGTGGATGTGCTTAACAGCATTTACATGTAACTTAACAGCTTCATGCTGCTGTACATGAACTGAAAGCTAACATAAAATAATCTGTCAAATATTTAGTAACTCATCGTGATGAGGCATTAATAGCAACAATTTTTAGCTACATTTATTTATTTGTAGTTGCAAACATATCTACACGAAACAATTTGCTTACATGTTCTCTTTAGGCTGGATACTCGTTCAAAAAATGCAAATGAGCATATAAGAACTAATTGAAAATTTATTTACATACATATATGTTTAATTTGAATGAAGACAATGTAAAAGTCTAAGCTTTGACATTAGAGAGAGGTATAACAGTATGCGAAACTTTTGTATATATGTATTTAAATGAATTGAGACAATATAAAATTTTGAGCGTATTCTTTATTAATAGTTTATATAGACTCACACCAGATACAAGGTAAATGACAACAGCTAAGAAATAGAAACTCGTCTCTGAGTTGTAGCCTAGGCAATAGAGCTAGTTCATATATATATATAACAATCGGAACTCTATAAGAGCAGTTAATATGATAAATGTAGACAGACTAAATGTCTAAATATCACAGCTCAATGATAACTGAAATATGTATAGATGTATATTTATAGATATCGGAAGTTCATCATTAGTTTTGGTATAGCTAAAAAACCGTTTTTCGTTGCTAGAACTTAGTATGAATAGTGGTGCTGTTATATAGTCATAGATGATATCATGCCTTCTACCCATTATGTTGAATGACAAAGATAAAATCGTAAATTGTGAAAATTTCGATTGTAGCATTCGCATTCGCATTCGCATTCGCAATCGCCTCTCGAGGTGTGAACAAACAGATAATACGAATTTGAAGCTTCTTCAGCAGCTTTGGCGAATGATTAACAATTTCGAAGATCTGTTGGGAAAGTGTTGCTTAAAAATGCATTACGATGCATTAACAATTTAATAGGTTGTGTTAATGCAAAGTCTTTGCCCATGTATTCAACACACTCAATAGAGATTTAGTGGATTAGACATGTATGTATGAAATATATTTTTACTATTTGTTGATCGTGTTGCATGTTGTACTTGTATTTTGGTTGGTTTGTGAATTTCAATTTGAACAACTTTCTAGCGTGAAATTATGTAAAGTATCTGATGCTGAGCCGCGCTGAGCTGAGCTACGCTGAGCTCTGATATGATATATGGCTATATGGGGGCTTCGTCTGCGTGTCTAAGGCTAATTAGCTAGTTGCGCGCTTATATCATCGAATTAGACAATAGGGCGCTATGCGCATGATTTATAATATTTACAACGACTTGAACTAACGCATGAACTTACCATCGAGGCCGATTTCTGTTTGGCAAAGGCGCGATGATGCGCGGAAATCGGTTCGCTAACCACGCTTCCGGTGTCCATAATACAATTGTGTTGACGGGGGCGAGACTGTCTGCAAAAAGAGAGAAAATTGGATTACTATTAAGGTATTATGTAACATTATAATATATGAAAATATGCAGTGCTTGGAAGGTAGATGAACTCTTTGTTATTGTTTTGAGAATATACGAATATTATTTAAGTTTCAGGATCTCCAATATTGAGGTTTATAAATATACATATATATAAAAGATCTGTATTATGAGACATGACAGTAGATGGAGTTTTAGTAGCTTTGTTAATTTACTTAAGAACAGCTTAGAAAGAATAGAGAATAGAATACAAAAATGCTATATATTACAGTTCTTGGGCATTTCTTATATAGATAATCCCTCCCCTCCGCTAGAGTTTCTTTCTGCTCGTTCTAGAGTCTTTCTTACAATTTAATTGATAGCAATGTACTCTTCTTCACTTTTATGATCTCTGCTTTTTCGTATTCAATATCTTGGATAGTTAAAACCAGAATTTTTCTTCTATTTCCATCTTGGATTCTCTGCTTCGCTCGTTAATAACAGCTCAGCGGTTAGGGTTACACTCTGAACCCGAGCTCGACTCGAAGATTGTGGCAAGTTGACAGTCGTCCAGGTTCCAAGTGCCCAAGTGAGCTGTGGCACTTCAAACTCACTTTAATTTGCGTTCCGCAACGTTGGGCAAAAACAATTGCCAGCTGAGCCAGAGGGAGTTGAGCTTGTCTTCAGTCTTGGGTTCTCGAACTCGCGACTGTTTGCAATTTTCGGTTCGTCGGCTTTAACTACTTTGGCATGTTACAGTTTTGTAGCGCGTCTCATTGGGAGTCAGTTTAATTAGCTCTCAGTGCTCAGCTCTCAGCTTTGAATGATATGCTTCACTCAGTGCTCCCCTCTTGAATATGAATATGACTTGAACAGATACTTAAAAGAGCTTTGCATCGCAAGAAAGGTTCTGCTTCTTCTTCTTCAGCTTCTACTTTATAATGACATGCAAATGCGCTGTAAGGCAATGTTCCGTTAGGGCAACAGTTGCAACCACAGCGACAGCGACAGCGACAGCCAGAGGCCACAGTTGCAACTTTCATCAGCAACACGCACTTTCAGTGCTGCAGATACTTATCGCACTCGCTCAGATGCGCACACAACATACAACATACAACACACACACACACACACATGCAACACTCGCGAGTCTTTGTGAAAGACAAAGATATGCATTCGATATGCAGATACATAGATACGCAGCCTTCGCTATGTATCTTACAGATACAGCTACAGCTACAACTGCTGTTATTGTTGCTGTTGTTGTTGTTGTTGTTGCCAGCATAGATCACATTACCTAATGCGGCGGCATCTGTTGCCTTTGTGCTTTTCACTTGTTGTGTTTTTCTGTGGCGGCTGCCTCTGAAAGCGCATAAAAAATAAAGACAAAGACAACAACAAAGACAACAACAAAGACAAAGCATTCATAGATTGTCATAGACAGGGCAACAAACAGGGCGAGCAAGCAACAGAAATTTTGTATGTAATTTTGTTACAAATGCGGCACAAGATTTCCATGTCTCAAGGCAGTGGAGATAAGAGAGGACATAGAAAGAGGGGACGGGGGAGAGGAAAGGGGAAGGGATATATAGGGTGCAATAGTGTGTGAGAGAAACAGAAGGAGAGTGAGCATACATAGAGAGGAATATAAAGACATATTGATGAAGCGAATCAGATAGAGGAAAGAGATACGGGGAGAGAGAAACTACAGAGACATGGAAAGAGACACGGGGAGAGACACAGAGTGAACTGTAGAGAGAATCACAGAGAGAGAGAGAGAGAGAGAGAGAGAGAGAGAGAGAGAGAGAGAGAGAAAGCATAGATATAGAAACAGAGAGTCGCACAGAGACACGCAGAGAGAGATAGAGACAGAATGAGAGATAGAAAGACAGAGACAGAGAGAAACGCAGAGAGAGAGATACAGAATGAGAGAGAGAAAGACAGAAAGACAGAGAAATAAAGACAGAGAGGGAGAAAGACAGGCAAAGAGAAATAAATACAGAGAAAAAGACAGAGAGAGAGAAGACGGAGAGAAAGACAGACGAGAGAGATAAATATAGAGAGAGAGAAATACAGTGAGAGAAACACAGAGAGAGAAGGACAGAGAAAGAAAAAGACAGAGATGGACAGAAAACCAAAGACAGAGCGACATAGAAATAGAAGGAGACTAAGAACAATATGAAGCGAAATGGAGACAGGTAGTGGAGGACAAACAACAAAACAAATAGACTGAGAGACAGTGAAACAGAGGGAGAGGCCGAAAAAGACAGCAACAGAGAAAGAGCGAAACAGAAAGAGGAAAAGTCTGACAGTGATAGAGATAGAGAGCAGAACAACATCGATTGAGAGATAGATATTGCTGAGGGACGGAGATAGAGCTTACTGAAGAACAATTTAATTGATCAAAAATACAAATCGAACAGTAAAAACACTTTAAGAATTCTTGCCCAATGGAACTAGTGATTCCGCACGTGAACTATTGATTCGCAAAGTGAACACACAGCTGAGCAGATACAGTTTTAGTTGGCTTTGCCTAACGAAGGCAACATAGTTTGACTAATTCATAATCCCACTTGACAAACTCATGAATTCGTGATTATGAATTTTGACACAGATTTTGCACAGCTTCAAGACCTTGAGTCGGCAGAGACTTGTGTGTGGGGTGCAGAAAACACCTCAGCTGGCGACCGCAGGTACTCGAATCACTGTAGCTGTGGCTTTGTGGTGTCTCTCTCTCTCTCTCTCTCTCTGTCTGTCTTTCTCTGTGTGTGTGTGTGTAGACAAGATCATTTTTGACATTGTGCTATTTCGAGTGAACTTCCTTGGGTTGGGTAGCTGAAACAAGACAGTCATTAGTCAGAGTTACTAATTACCCTAGCCAGAGCTAGATCATTGTGTAAAACAAATTCAGCTTAGAACTTCATCAGCATGTTGACGGCTTTGGTTCTCTCTGTGGGGTTTGCGTGCTGGCTGTAGCCTAATTCGAGTCACTAATGTGTGTCTGTGTGTGTGTGTGAGTGTGTGGAGGCCTCTCAACATCATTAATCTAATTTAGCATCAATGCCTAATTATCTGGCGACTCGATGGAGAGAGAAGCAGGCATTCGGGAATAGAGTTTGTTGTTCAAAATGCCATTGGCACTTGCCACTTAATTTGTTGCAGCGTGAGAAGTGCGCAGAGCAACAACAACAACAACAACAACAACTACAACTCTTGCAGCCAAGCATGAAGATCATTCAACCAACTATAAATGTATGTATGTGTATATAATATATATGTATGTATATAATCTACACAATTTGCGTGTCCAAGCTGCAAGGGCTCCTGTTCGCAATTCAATAAGAACAACAACAACAACAACAACAAGTGCAACTGCAACTCCAATTGCGACTGTATTTCCCAGGAGGCGTGTGGGCGTGGCAGTGATCACTGAAGCGCAACTATGGCAAGACTCAGACCACGATCAAGACCAGCAGAAACACGAAACACAAGAAATAGCCAGAGCTCTGTACTTATTTATGCCTATGCCTGATAATTATCAAGCCAGACGCGATGCGAGGGCGGCTTAATAAGTTACATGTACAATAAAATAGATGCTTATGTGTGTAGGGATTTTTCGATAGGAAAATTTAAGAGCTGAATAGATAAAAAAAAAAAAAAAAAAAAAAAAATCAAATCTCTTTGACTTTATTTTAATTAAATTTACGCTATTCATTAATTAATTATCTATTATAATTTGATTTTAATTTATATTATTTGCTTATATTAAATAATTTATTTATATTGTATTATATTTTATTTTAATTTATATTGTTTAGTTATTTATTATTTATTTTTATTTATTTAATTTATTATTATTGTTTATTTACTTAATTTATTTGTATTGTATTATATTTTTTTATTTAAATTTATATCATTTACTTATATTAAATTATGTAATTTGTAATATTTTTTTTTATTTAATAATTAATTAATTTATTTATTATTTATTTATTTATTTTATTTAAATTGCGTTTGTTTCTTATATGAAAAAACTTCTACAGAACTGAACAAATATTTGTCACAATTATTTTAAACATTATATATGTATTTATTTTATTTAAACTAATCCTACAATTGAGCTTTCGTAATACTCAAATTTCTTGTAACTTTTCTTATTCAACATTAGAAGTTCTACATATTAGATCATTAGATAATATACATATATCATTGTGTTATCTAATATGTACAACTTTTCTAGCACTTCTCGTTTCTATATACATACATATTAACATTTAACACGCCGTGAAGCGGCAGCCAGTTTCCGGTGTTAGTCAACAGTGAAACAGAAACTTGACAAAAAGAAAAATATACCTCAACATTTATACTTTTATACATCAGGTGGACCACAGAGGAGGAGGAGGTGTGGTGGCACAGGTGTAAAATGCTAAAGGCGGCCAAACAGTTGTGTGGCCTGTGTAATGTCCAAGAACCAAGAACTAGTTGCAAATCTACTGTTAAATTTATGTCGAAATATACAGCAATTGCATTTGCTTTTGACTCTGGCGATGGCGACGCGCTGGTCAAGCAACTGGGACATCAGCAAGGTGAAAGAAACTCGTTGTTGTTGTTGTTGTTGTTGGCCATAGATTCCGGTCTATTGGTCGCGACAGCTCTTTAGCCTATTCGCGTCTTTGGCTTTGGCTTTGACTTTGGCCAAAAACGAACTCAAGAAATGGTCACAAATCTTGAAATTGATGTCGCCTATGTCGTCCGAACTCGAACTCGAACTCGTATATCGAGTGGAAAGGTCTCGTGGGATAGATAAGTTCTCAGAAAACACAGTCTTAATCACACTTGACACACTTATACATGCAGGCATGTGTGTGTGTGTGTGTGCTGGAAATATGACAGAACTGGTATTATTGCCAGCAATGGTACATTGGTACCTATTTAGGTACATTTATATAACATAATTTAAGGTTAAATTAGTTATAATAGCAGATTAGTATTATTAAAATTGTATAAAGTTGATTTACATTCATTTTGTATATTGTATAATATAAAATTATATTTTATTTTAAGGTAAACAAAAAATAATGCAGTTATATATTAATTATATTTACATATTTTGCTTTGTTTGGTCTAAAAAATACTTTGCATAATCCAAATAAACTGCATTAAAAATATTACAATATTTTATATAAAAAATAAAATAAAATAAAATATTCTTAAAAATTACTAATAAAATGTACACATTGTTTCTTAACATATTTAACATATGTATGTTCTTTGTTATTTCATAAATTGTTAGACTTAAGAACATATGTACATATAAAATAGTTACTTTATATGGCATTTGCGTACATTTTGTTACAGATTATCGCTGTTAATTGAACATAAATTCTAATTAGAAAATATTGCTTCTATGGCCACTTTGATGTCTCTGTTGATGCCTAGATGGGCAGGCATTTGGCCTGGGGAAAAAAAAGAGCGAAGCAATTAAACGCCTCAGTGGATCTGCTCTCTTTGCCCATAAATATGCATTCGAATTATGGCTGATCGCTATCGGTTGACAATTACATAAATAAATTACTTGAGCTTAGCTTGAGTGTGTGTGCATGTGAATGTCCGTGTGTGCGTGTGTGTGTGTGGGGTAAAATGAAAAGCTGAAATCGCTGCCAATCTTCCAGGCGTCATTTCCAGGCTTCCCACGCGTCGCTGAGCTTTGCACTGAACGAAAATTGTAATGAGCTTTTTATGCAAATTAAATGCACGAATTCAAAAGGCAATTCCATTTGAAAATACACACATATAACCCATATATAACATTTATACAGTTGCTCTATCATTGTCGTTGTTGTTGTTGAACTGAAATGTTTGTGGAGACGTCAGGCCCCCACGTATAAAATGTCCAATTTGAGACGCGTTTTGTTATTGGAGGAGGTGTTGCCCGTCGCCTGTCATACATACATATAAACATATGCATGTACATACGTACACACACATAACTTACATATTAACATTTCAATATATTTCAAATAATGTTTACTGTTTTTGTTTTTGAAGCGCACCTACAAATTGCTGCGAGATGAGCTCAGTGCGCCCACAATTTGTGTTTGCTTGTGCGTCGCTATACGAGCAATGCAAATAATTCTCAACAATTACTAAAATGGAGATGACACCTGTTTTGTTTTCTAATACGAACGAACACGTCAGGTAACAATGGGCAGGCGTAAATAAATTTAAATCAAAGTTTGTTTATGACGCTTCAATTTAATGCAAATGCGTTCGCCTCTGTTAGCTACTGCTTGACTTAACATGGTGCTGTTAATTTAACATGAGCGCAGTCGACCGCTGCTGTTCATAGCGCCAGTGTTCTGTTAAGAAAAATTCTGTTCGCGTAAATGTTGTTGTGAATCGGGCAAAAAACTCGTATGTGCCTCTTTAGCTCAGTGGCAGAGCACTGGTCTTGTAAACCAGGGGTCGTGAGTTCAATCCTCACAGGAGGCAACTCGAAGAAACATATTTGGGATATTTTTTTTATATTTAATTTATCTAATTTATCAATATTTTGAAAGAGTAATACTTATAAATAAGTGAAATTATATAAATTGTGTTTGACATGAACTGCAATAACATTTATTAATGTATTGTGTTTTCTTTCGCGCTTTTTGCTTGAGCGAGTTTTGATAATAACAATTGGGCTTTAATAACAATGGCTTTGTAGGTTTTTGTGTGTTTTATAAACGCAAACAACACTTGTTTGGCATTTCCGACCAGCTGCCTGTTCTGATACGGCACTACTTAGGCTTGGGTGCTCAATGAATGCGGCTATCTGCACGAATGCCTTTGGCACAGTTTCGACTTCAATTCGTGCGCCCAGAGCTAAACAAACTTGACAATTGTCAACTCTGTGTGTGCGCAGATGTTTCAAAACAACAACAACAACTGCTACAACTACAACTACAACTGTAATAAATATGACAATGGCAACAAAGGCGACATTGATAATAACATCATAATCACCTGTATAGAGGCTGAGCTGAGCAAATGGACCAGTCGAAAAAAGAAAACTGAGAAACTGAGAAACTGAGCCGAGCTGCTGCTGCGGGTATTACAGAAATTAGTTAATAGTCTTGACACAAATAAATTTACGTTTTTTTGTGTTTATTTTTTGGCCGTTTTTTAATTAGCATTTCTTCATCTTCAACTTTGACTTTGAACGAGGTCTCAGCTCTCTCGAGAGCGATATGGCTCAGGCCAGGTGTGCTGGCGGCTGCACACCTGACAGCAAGTACTTGCCACACCGCTGCTGATAATTGGCCAACAATTAAAGCCAATGGGTTCAGCTAGAATGTCATTTGGGTCGCGTGAAAGTCTTTTCCGTGCAAAAAAACGATTATGCAAATCAAAATGCTAGCGACGCTCTAGAAAGTTGAGATAGTCTTCTAATACATTATAGTTATCAATCGAAATGAAAGCGCAAATGGTTGTCGATCGGATGTATATATAGTAATAAAGCAAGCGAAATCTGTAGATTTAGATCACGCTGACTGAAGTTTTATATTTAATTGTTATTGAAAGTGAAACTATAAATAGTTTTGAAATCTGAATACACTCAACTCGTTAACAGCTGCTGGGCAAGAGAGACAAACAGAAAAGAGAGACAGAGAGATAGAGACAGAGAAAGATCAGATCAAGTCTAGACGCAGAGAAAGATTTACATATGAAAAAAGTCGTTGATTGGGCTTCGAAAGACGCCGAGACAAAGCCAAATGGGGAAAAACAAAGTCAACAACCGAGAAAAGTCTTAAAAATTATGTTAATCCGTTCGCTCCTCACACGACAACATCCTGTCCAAAGGGTTCTGTAGCCCTTTATTTATTTTTTTTTTTTCGTTTGGAATTTCAATGAATCTCTCGTCATTCAAATGCAAAGGCATTCGCTACAGAAATTAATGAGACTATCAAGAGAAATAGACAGCGTGAGCAGCGACTTCTAGCTACCTGCCACAACAAATTGTGTTCCACAATTACCTGGCTTCACTGTGACTCAACCGCAAAGCAAATCATATGTAATTATACGTATGTATATACAGAGAGGCCAAGGGCAGACTAGATGGAAATATTATTAGAATTCCGATTGAATTCAACTTTTTTGATTTGTTTTTGCGGCTAATGAAATTGCTATCGATATATAATATATGTATATTTATATGTAGTATATATGTATGTTTGTTTATGCCTGCCCGAGCAGCTTTTAATTACTATAGACAGCCAGGCAGTTGGCCAAGAGCAGCATCAGCAATTCAAATCGCGTTTTAATAGTCGTCGTAAGCATCGTAAATTAAAAGCTTTTAGCAATTTTCTTTTGCCTTTTTCCCTGCGCATTGCGAAAGGCCAAAAGAGACAATTCTATTGTTATGATAAAACCCCAACTACTTTCAGACCAACTTTGGCAGCTCTTTTGTCTAGGGCAGCAGCAGAAGCAGCAGCAGAAGCAGAACAAAAAGAGTTAGCTGTACAGGTAGATAGGCAGACTGAATATAGAAATATGGCCAAGACAAACCTCTCTAGATTTCGTAATATATAATTTCAGCTAAAGTGCGCATGTGCAAGATCTCTGACAGAACATTGCATAATAATAATCATTTTCGGTGTTTTTTTGTGATTTTTTTTGTTTAAAGAAGAAGGAGTGGGTTTGCATATTGCCACATCATTGCTGTAAGGTGCGCCTCTAGCCAGGCTGCACTGTACTTAAGCTTTTGAGATGACAAAACAAGCCATGCTAAAACTCTCAGTCAAGTACGATAGAGCAGTTAATTGTTGCACTTACCACAAAGTCAAAAAAATTCAGTCAATAAATGCGACTCCGCGTGGCCTTTGTGTGCGTGTGTGTGTTTGTGTGTATGTGTTCGTCGTATCGAGTCAGTTGTGAAAATGTCTAAATCGCGCATCAATGCAGGAATTTCGATTCAATTGAATTCATTTGTGGCAATTATTTACACTTGGACTATAAATCAATGCAAGCGGCTATTGTTGACTCTAAGCGAAACTAACCACGGTTCACTTTATTGTTATTATTCGCACACCGACACTCACACATATACATACATACATATTATTATTATTATTATGTTTTTTTTGTTGTGTACTGTTCGATTTGGCTTTCTGCTTAAATATCGCCGTTTGCTGATTTGATTTGACTCAATTAATTTCTCACTCGCGCACAATTCGATTTCCGTTTGTCAAACGTTTGATTTCCTTTTCGCTGCATTTCCGTTTGCTGCCCCGCCCCCCTCGCTGGCAATGGCAAGCAGGAAATTTACACAAATAAACAAATGCGTCGTCGCGACGACTGCACTTCCAGTTCCACTTCCAGCAGTTCCTTCTTACGCAGCAGCGCTGTTGCGCAGACGCAGCAGAACAATACGAAAAAAATCTTAGAGCGCGGCGCGAAGCATAAAGAGTACCGAAAAAGAGGCGAGCGGTTGAGCGGAGAGAACATGCGCTACGTTGTGACTGGCGCGACGGCTGCTTGAGCACTGACTGAATGGGCTCAGCAACGACAAGAGCAATAGCGCAGCAGCAGCAGCAGAAGCAGAGGCAGAGGCAGCGCAGTAGGAGGGAGAGTGTGAGCTAGCTGAGCGACTGCGCGAGGGCAAGTATAACAGTTTTACGTTATAATGCAGTGCGCTTATGTGAATGACTGTGATATTGTGGCACATTGTAATACGCTATACTTTATTAATTGCTGCTGCAACAAATAATCTTTGTGTAACTTATAATTACGTAGTAAAGTAGTTGATGAATCAATGCATGTTTAGCTTAATACAAACATTTATATTTTGAGTAATATCCGTTTCGACGGCATGATGACAAACCACTGAGTGTGTTTTCTCTTACTAAAATGGACTTTTTGATTGATTTATTATGCCTCAAATATGGCAAACATCTTGTGTTGTCTAAATGTTATTGTTTTGCTTTTCTACAAATTTAGTATAACCGGCTTTTCTGGCAATAAGTTTAAGCTTTGTTTTATAAAGGTAAATATTAAAAAAAATTTACAAAATATATAAGTTTACATTATTGTGCTTTTACTTACATTTCTAGCTACCCTCGTAGTAAGTAATGCACTCGCTCTGCATGCGCTTTGCGCTCACACTTCGCTCTCTCTCTCTCTCTTTCTGTGAGTTTTTTGGTGGTGGGTTTTTCGGCAGCAGAGTGAGGAACTTAAGAGAGCTGCACAGATTGCTAAACCTAGACGATGCCTGCTCGCTCGCCTTTGACTTGAGTGGAGAAGAATACTTGATGAAATATTTGTAGTTAATAATATTGCAGTGCATTGAACTCACTCCATTATACTGCGGCAACTCCCCCTGCCGCTGAGGAATGCAGAATCTGTGGCAGGAGGCGTCTCCTTATTTTGACAGCTGCCAGAGAGATTTGAGATTTTTACGATGCACATCTTAAATGCGTATTTCCGTGCCTTTCAAAATGTACTCTAGTTTCGAATCGATAAACCCATTGACTGGTGAGAGGGTAGGAGGAGTACCCCCGTGAAGTGGCTCTGGCATCGAGATACGACAACAGCAGATCAGTACGCGCTCGTGCGCAAAGTCAATTAAAATGATCACAACAACCCAAACAGCAACCCTTCCCCTCTGTGTGTGTGTAGGGGTTGTAGCTCCGTTGCGCGTCTGGCCGGCGTTGATTACATTTGCCCATTAAAAATCATTAAAAACAGACGCGCAACTAACAGACATAAATCAAAAAAATGAAAATAAAAAAAAAAAAACCGAAATAAAGGATGCACCAAAAATGCCAAAAGGTCCTTTCGCATGCCGCGCACGCGCTTCAAGTGGGCTGCCCTCGCGCCGTGGGTTTGTTTTTAAAGCTTTCGATTAGCTAATGTTGCCGCCCATAAATCAAAAACATCGCACAATGAATGCGGCGGGTTCATTATAAAATTTAGTCTAAAATAGAGAAGGACAGGGAGAGGGAGAGGAAGAAGAAGAAGAGTGAACCGTTAGTTTGTTACCAAATGAATTGCCATAGATGAGAGAGTTTGTTGCTTGAGTCTTTCGATTCTGTTTAGCCGGATGACAAAAGGCCAAGAGTTACTGACAGCAGCGCATAGAAAAGAAAATAAATGTGTGTGTGTATGTGTGTGTGTGTATGTGTTTGTAGATCATAAAACAACAGACACTTCCTCGAGGATGCCACGTCAAGGGGGCAATCACTTGTCGCTGTCATTCGACTAGCCACTTTTTTATGGTTTTTCTTTCCTTTTTTTTTCCCGAAAACCCAGCTAAGTAAACATGAGTGCTAGGAAAATCTCAGACAGAGACAAACCACCGACAGTGGTTCACCGCTTGTGCCCCTTGGCATTGCTATGGAAAATCGTAATTCTGTTTACTTTTCACTCTTCGTTTTTTTTTTTTCGGGCACTTGTAACAGGACCGTCTCTCTGACTGACTGTCTGTCTGCCTGGCAGAACTAATTTATGCTCAGTGGCCATGTGATGCCTAGCCGTACTTTCGGGCTCTCACCCCCGACCCTTGCTCTAAACCAATTATACAAATTTATGCGCGTGTTACTTCAGTTATAAAGTAGCGCTCTGGGTAGAGCTGTTACCCCATGGTATATCAGGTGCTTGTCATTCCCATTCCAATTCTTATTCTCTGTTGCCATGTGCATGTCCATGAAATATAAAACATTCTGTGAACGCACTACCATAAATTGTGTCACTAATGCAATTTCGCAATTAAAGTGCAACAAGAAAGTAAAGACATATAATCGTCTCATTATATCTGTCATACTTTTCTGCTGCACAAGATAGAAACTTTACCAGGTCTACCAGGTACAGAGCGAGAGATCTTATTTGAAGATAAGTTTAACTAGGGTTTGCTAGAAGAGGAAGAAGAGAATATATTGCTGAATATTAGTTATAAAATTTCTTTTAGAAGAATTCTATTTTACACCCTTAAATCCTTTTCCAATATATAACATACTCAAATATTTGGATTATAGTGAAAAGTTGTTATTGATATTTTGATATTGAGCAAGCAGTGTATACTTATCATATCGAATGTTATTTGTGCATATTATTTACTACCTGTAACTCAATATGCCATAAATATTCTAGATATGATTGTGTCAAAACTTCTGTTAAACCATTTTGTTATTGATAGATAAATTATTTGATATATGATATTTGTAGGGCTCTTTCAGAGCTATTTGAATCTTTCATAAATTTACAGATATTAATGCTAACAGCAAGCGCGCTTTATAACTGTTTTACAATCAGTTTGGCTTAGACTTTAGTTTTGTTTTCAACTGTATTTTAAGTGTTTTATTATTCATTAGGGTATTTTTTTTTTGGTATTTCTTTGGAACATAAATACTTTTGCACATACCTACTCATCGTTTGATATAAATGAATAATGATTGATTGTTGCCTTGATAAGAGCGCCTAATGAAGTGCCTAGATTTGTGGCCAGTGTCCGAGAGAAAACGTTATGAATTGATTAAATATTTATGTGTTTTTTTCGTCAGTTCTTCAGCAAAGCTAGTTAGGCAACTTTTCAAGAGTCGGCCATATAAATAACAGTTTAGAAGATATAAAGTTATACTAGTTACTAGTTAGGCGTCTATCAAAAAAAGTTTATACGAGTGTAGTCTAAAGTGTAGTATATAGTATATACTAGATTTAAGATGGAACAGTTTTCTGCTGTCAATTATAATAGTATTGGTATTTTAATACTATATAAAATTTACTAACAATTATAATTTTACTAAATAATATTTTTGGGCCGTTCATTATTATAATGGTTAGCAGAAACGGCACAAAAAAACGATCGCTTCTGGAGAGGAGTGAGGAGAGTACACCGCTCCCCCCTCTTCTGGGTTGCCTCCTGTGAGGATTGAACTCACGACCCCTGGTTTACAAGACCAGTGCTCTGCCACTGAGCTAAAGAGGCGTCTGCTGCAAAGGCGCTTAACTAGCGAACTTGTGCGAAAAATTGGCTTGCCTCGAGTCGTGTCGTATCCATATCTTGTATCTTGTATCTTGTATCTTTGCAGCTTGTATCTGGCGCGAACACATGTTGACACAGTTGTCGCCTGCTGCTGATAACTGTGTTTTAGGCATACACACAGACATATATATAATACAATATATATAGTCGTAGCAAGGTCAGACAAAAGACCGGATATTAATTTTTCAAAAATTACACACACACAACATTTCAAGCAATTATTATCTTAATCATCATCATCATCATCATCAAGGCGCATCTGAGTCAAAGTTGGTATTGAAGTTGTGCCTCGGGCTGCGCTTCAGTGGCCCATGACAATTAGGGCCATAGAAATTCGGCATTCGGCAGGCTCTGCTCACCTGTTGGCAAGTGAAACCTGTAATGGAATTGGAGATGCCGACGAAGTTGGATGTGCAGATGGAGTTACATCCATTAGGCTGCGAAATGAAAACGACATGCCCAATGAACAAATATTTTCACATCATCATTTTGATTACCGCAGTTTATTGTTGTAGTTACTCTTCTTCTTCTTCATCTTGCGTGTGTGTGTGTGTGTGTGTGTGTGTGTTTGTGTTCGATTTCAGTTTCGAGGCAGCAGTGCGTGCAAAATGGATCAACGATCTCTGCGCGCTTCACTGACCCATCTTTCCTTCCGACCAAATGCTACGCCCCTGCGACCCCTTGGCCAAATTGGCCCATTGGCAAACGATTTCATTTGAAGCCTTCTTCGACATCTGATGCACACATTGTGGCCATAGAGAGTTTCACGTCGCGACGCTCGCTTACCTGGCCTCTGCCCAAACAAAAAAAGAAGGTAATTGCAATTAGGTGAGACAAACAACTGGCGCGTGCTGAGCGCGCACAGCCAGAGACCTGGAGAGATATTTATATATGTATGTATATGTATAGAACAGCTGTTTTACACATTCGAGGCGTTAACATCAGACACTTTATCAAACCCATTCGAGTCAAAGACGATCTATAAAGGAGTTCAGTGTGTAGGCAGCTCATGTCAGACATATGGTACAGCTGAGTTTTTCCTTTGAACAATTTTCTAATTATTTGGATTAGAAAAGTAGGAAAAATATACAAATACTATAAATAATAAATAATAAATAATAAATAATAAATAATAAATAATAAATAATAAATAATAAATAATAAATAATAAATAATAAATAATAAATAATCAATAATAAATAATAAATAATAAATAATAAATAATAAATAATAAATAATAAATAATAAATAATAAATAATAAATAATAAATAATAAATAATAAATAATAAAAATTGCAAATAATAATTATAATAATTTAAATATTAATATAGGAAATATAAATAAAGTAAACAATAAATAGTAAATAATAATTATAACAATTTAAATATTAATATAGGCATATATAATTAAACTAATAAAAAATGTGGAAAAAACGTTAACTTAGATTTCATTAGACTGTAGAGTTATGCATCATGTTCTAGTTCTTCGACTGGTAATTACCCCGTAAAGGGAGACTATGACTGGAGAGTGTGAGTGAGCCAGAGGATATACATATACAGGGCGCTCCATACTTGACAGAACCATCTGGCAACGCCTTATATTTTGACAGAGACGTTAGAATTACGTTACAGTACACGCCACGCATGCGCTTCCAAATTGTTGAAATTTATATTCAAATCCCTCTTGCAATGGCTTTACACTATACCAAATAAAGATTAGCATTTTTTACATACCTTACAATGTGCGAGTATAAATAATACTATATTTTTTACCAATAATTTAGCCTTAGGATTTACCGCTTTACCCCAAGCATTGCTTATCAAACACATCTGTCATTAAGTACTTCTGTGAAGTTTCAATTTTGTTTCTCTTCAATCGCATTAAAGCAAAACCGCAAAACGATTTCAGGGCACTGAGTGAGTGCATTAATGCATAGCAAATCCCATTCGAATTTTATTAGCTGCATTTAGCAGCTTAATTTTTTATACCCTGAACCCATTGAAAATGGGAAATCAGGGTATAATGGTTTTGTGAAAAGTATGTAACAGGCAGAAGGAATCATCGCAGACCCCATAAAGTATATATATTCTTGATCAGGGCGATGAGCTGAGTCGATATAGCCCTGTCCGTCTGTCCGTCCGTCCGTCCGTCCGTCCGTCCGTCCGTCCGTCCGTCCGTCCGTCTGTCCGTCCGTCCGTCCGTCCGTATGAGTGCGTCGATCTCAGAAGTTACAAGAGCTAGAGAGCTGAAATTTTGTATGTAGACTCGTGTATACCATACGCAGTACGAGTTTATCATATTTTTTCGATAACTCATTCGATATCTTTTTTATCGAGGATAATCGATAAATTGATATTGTTTTTTCAGCCTAATTTGAACACTTTTAAACATAGAGTGTTCAGATTTGTTGGGTATATACATTCGATGGATACACACATTTTGTCATTTACAGATTTTGGATACCACGCCCCCTTCGCCCCCAATTCGTAAAAAACGTATTTCAAATACTAGAGACTTGTGCTTCGGAATGTACACATATTTATATATTATGATTACATTCTGAAAGTTTCATTAAGATCATACGTCTACAAACGAAATTATTCAACAAATATAATCTCATAGTATTGCCCACACTGCAGCGCAGCCCAAGCGCAGTCGCTGCTTACTGCGCAGTTAGCAGAGCGCGAGCCTTTGCGTGCATGTGGAGGCATGTGTATGTATGTGTGCATAAATGAAGTGCAGAATGATTAGAATATCAGTTTGGAGGGTTCAGGGTATCTCCTAGTCGAGCAGTCTCGACTAGAGCCTTCTTACTTGTTTTTCTTTCGTTTTTCCTATTTTTTTTTATATTTTTATTGATCGACCCCGAGATGGGTGAACAATGCGCGATTTGGGTGAGAAATTGCCTGATTTAGTGTAAAATTGGCAGCTAACGAAATGAGCTCCGAAATGAGCTGCTGACAGCCAGAGAGCCAGCAAAGCAGCTAGCCCGATAGGCGTAGAGCGTATATGTCATCAACTGCATAAAAAAAAGGACGAGAGAGACGTGAGGCGGCGAAGCTACAATTCGTCACAGGCTGTCAGAGGAACGGGAACTCATCAATCTGCTGGCTCAGGTTGTAACTGTATTAGAGAGGAGCTCGAGGGGCTGATGTAACGATTTACATGCGCATTGTGTTGCAGGCTTATGTGTCCGGCGTGCTGTGCTGCATGTCCTGCATCCAGTTGCTGCATCCTATCCTGCGCACGCGTCACAGCAATTCGCTTGCAGCTGTCGCCGTCGCCGTTGACGCTGACGCCGACGCCGACGCTGCTGACGCCACTCGACACAGAATTGTAAGCCAATGTTGTTGTAGTTGTTGTTGTTGTTGTTGTTGCCTTTCAACCCCCTTCAATGTGTACAGCGCACATTTGGTATTAGCTTTTGTTTTCCACTTGAATCGCTGCACAGTCGAGAGCGTATTTTCCATTGTTGCTTTTCCGTAAACATTCCGATTTTTTACTTGAGTTTTCACTCAGTTCTTTTTAATTTATTTCATTTTTATCGAGGCTCTTCATTAATTTGAAAGCCAAAGAGTTTCATTAATGAAAACTCAATTATGCCCTTTGTTGTTTTTTTCTTTTTTTTTTTTTTATTTCGTCGCTCCCGCTGACACTCAGAACTTTAATTTTTCAGTCACTTTGCTCTGTTATCCCGTTGTGCTGCTTTTATTTTTATTTTTTTAAAGAAATTTTCAATCTAAACTGGGAAAACACATGTGGCGCTTCGAAGGCTACTACATTGCCTGAAGGTAAACTTAATTGCATGATTAGAAAAAACATACAAAACACTTCTGAAAATGTAGCGAAAGTTAAATTTGGTATATTGAATCATAGAATTGACGATTTTATTATCAGTTGTGCGTTACTCAAAGAATTTGTTAAGAACAGGAATTAGGCTAAGGTAAAGTTTGTCAATTGAATGATGTAAGAGTTGACTCTACACTACACTACACTACATATGCAAAGAGCTAATCTTTATCCCTAATGAGTATTTCTTAACAAATAAATAGAGCCATAAAAGTGAAATTAGAACTGTTATTCTATAGTGCTTTTAGCTATTCAGAAATTAAGTAGCGCCATAGCAAAGCTATAAATTAAGAGCCTTTAGGCTAATCTGAATTGCTTGCTCGAATTTCTCCAATTGTAGAGCCAACACTTACTTTAAATACTATACATACTAATATCCAGCTTCCCTTACATATCTACTGTGGAATTTTTACAAATTTACATTTAAATTTTCAACATCTCTTTATAAATATATATTAGTCAGATAATTGTGTCTCTGTATCGATTGTGTTTAGCTCTAAAATGGGCTGTTTACAAGGTGTTTCTATACGCTACTTTGACCTAAATGCATCCATTTTCACTGTTAACTTTTATAGTGGTTTACAATGGGTATATAATAACGTTATATATGTTAATAAACCATTATAAGTTGAAAGAAAATGAATGGGAATTCGGTTGTAAAATATATAGATAACATATAGCAAGGTTATTGTCGGGTATAACTGACTACGAACTACAGGTCAGTGCTACGAAAATATCTACTTTTACTCTTCAAATATAGGTATACATAGATCTAGAGAGTTGACTGTTTCACGGCTCTAAGACTTTTTCTGAGTGCCAGTAGGTCATGAACTATCTATTCTTTGCATTTCGTCAAGCAACCCAAAAAAGAAGAAAGATTATACATAGAACTATTTTGGTTCTAAGAATAACAATAGTTCAAAACAATTTTATCAGATTGTCTGATCGTAGGTTGATTATATGAATAGCCATTGGAGCCATGAATTAAACATTTGATTGAGTTAGAACTGTTCATAAAAATTGTATAGAAACCCATTTATAGACAATGGACTAATCAGATCAGTCGTCATATATAACATATGTATATATGGATGGGTATTTAACAAATGTTATTCTACTATAATATATGAATAGACTTTAGCTAATGATTATTAAGAACACACTTTAAACTGTTCTAGAAATATTTATTATGTATTTTTGTTATATATAGAAAAACCATGATATAGAAAAAGTAATTAAAGATAATTGAGTATAATCATAATAGATCAAGCTCTCAAGCTAATAAATCATGGGCCACAGCAGTTAGCTCTGCTTAAGCGGATCGAACTCGAATTCGAAATCGAAATCGACTTCAGGGCTGAGCCATTAAAATGGATTTCTCGGCTTAAGTCTATTGAGATGCAATTGAGCTGAGTTTTCGATTGTGTGTTGCGATGTCTATTCAATGTCAGCAAAGTGATTCGAATTGAATTTGAATAATGCGAACATGTCTGTGTGTCAACAGAGATTTCAACTTGAACTCAAATTTATTTAAATGATCGTTTTAAATTAATTAAGAAGCGCAATTAAATTTGCATCGCCCGAGGGGAGGGGCAACGAAACTCGTTTGTCGGCTTCACAAATCCATTTTACATATATGTACAAGAGCCATAAAACATGCTAAAAGTGTTTTTTTCTTTTTTCTTGGCTGCGGGCTAAGCCACACACAATGGTTGGTGGGCCCCAAATGGTTATAAATTATTTATGACGACTTAAATGTCAAGAGCTCAACCATAGCTCAACACCCACAATGAGTGACATTTTACGTATGAGATTTCGACTGGATTGGCTAAAAATGTTTTAATTATGTTGCAATACGATTTAACAAAGTTAGTTGAGGCCTTTAATTGCTTTGTCTGCCGTCCATTTGTTTGCGTTGCTTGTCTCTGGGCGGAGTCCGCACACATCGAAGCCACAATAGAGTGCACTGAATACAGGAAGTCCGTTGCACAACAACAATAGCAAACGGAGACAAATAGGAATGCAGCTGAGCGTGTGGAGAGTGTATGACCAGCAAATACCCTAAGGGTATAATACAGGTAATACGATTTCAGCAGATTAACGAAGTTCTTGAGGGAATTAAGAAATGAGCAAGAAATGTCATATCTCTAGCTTTTATAGTATTTGCCTTGTGCTAAAACTATTAATAAAACTTCATTTTAATATTTGATGGCTTGAATATTGATTGGCGTATTAAATAAAAATATTTAAATTTCATTAGCTTGGCTATTGAAGTATAGCCCTTTCAAATTCCAAGTTGCTAGCTTTTGTAGTTCTCGAGAAAGACAGGACAGAAACAGGCACACTCAGTCAATATACCCCATTTGTCACATTCCCTAGGTATAAATAGTGCAGCTTTTCAATTGCAACGGAACTTTAATGAAATTTTTGCACAATCAAGAATCGAAAACGTAGTAAAAACTGTAATTAACTGACGGCACTCGAGTGCATTTAGTTAGGGTCCAGAAGTATTTAGAGAGTGGGTAGTTAGGTCATTTATTCCACATGAATTTGCATATACACATCTGTATAATAATCATCAGTGAGGGAAAGACATCGCAATCGGGCACAATGCACAATTAGGGGTAGCTGAAGAGGGAGGGGAACTGGGAGTGGGTATGGGTATGACGACTGCTGCTGTTGAGAGTGATAAATATTTTGCGCTTGAATGACAGGCCATAAAGAGCGGGAACTCGATTGATAATGGAGCGTGGTTCAATCAGACTTGTAACAGTGATTAACGGGACGCATCCTTTGAGTGGCCAACTGACTGACTGTACAACAACAACAACAACACGACAGGGGCAACTGCAACAGTAACTGCAAGTGACAGCTGTCGGATTTGGTGTAAGCATCGTTTATTTGCGACTTACATAGAATTGTAGTGCTTCATCAGGCCCCTTTTGATTGATGATGACTCGAGCAAGGGCTTCTGACATGCTGTCCAGTTGCCCATTCGCCTGACAACAGCCACCCTTGCGATCGTTTTCCAACACTGGCAATCGCTGTAAAGGGTTACAATGCGAAAGTCAATGCTGCGATTCAACAGCTTATGAAATTACCATTCAGCCTTCAGCCATCATCCATGGCTATTCGCTCGGTCGCCCTTAGGCTGCGTTCTCTTTTTTGAGGCAAGTTCACGGTTTCGATATCGTGTTCCCATTGTGCATAATGCATTTTCACAGCGGTCTACCACCCCGAAAGGAAGAATAAAAAAGCGAAAGTGGGCGTTGTAATGTTGACACTGTAATTTACGCATTTCTCCTTTTATGCGACACGCCAAATTTGCATAACGCATCCAGCTTCAATAGCGAAAGGGCTGTCGCATCGTAACTCGATATGCGAGCAGACTGCATATTATGCTGGCAACTACAATAGCTACGAAATTAAATGCTTTTCATATGCCCTCATGGGCCTAAAGTACAGTTGTGAAGGTAGTTACCTGTATAAAGCTGAAGAAAGAATTTTTAATTTTAATTTTTCATTGGAAAACTAAGCAATTCTATTATAGAAATAGAGGATTTTTACTTAGAGAACTTGTGATATTATTAATATTAATATTTTAAGTTATATTAGAATTATTATATACGAATTTAAGTTGATAACTGTGATTACATAGTATTTAATTAAATGGTAAAAGTAATACATTGCACATTAATTCAAACGAAAATTCTTAAAATATTTTGTATGTAATCACAATAAACTAACTGCAAATTCTTTCATAGAAATATCAACATTTTCACAATCAAGTCAAAGTTTGTGGAACTGTTCAAACATCAGTTAGGTTTTCCCACGTCACAATTACAGATAGAATAGAGTCGCGTTCTTCTTTACAAGTTACCATAACAAATTGCTGCTTGAAAGTACACACTTACACATTGCAGACATTTGGAACATTTCTGGGACCAACTTGTCTTAATTAGTCGAACAAACAAATGCAGGCAGCAGAAGTAGCAGCTCAACAGCACAACAGCTGGTGGTGGTGGCGGTGGCGGTAGCTCCATTTCCAAGGCAATTGGCTGATGCTAGATAACACTTGGCTCGGCATTAATCGCAGATAGCATTAACACGTCTTTAAATTGGCTAATGCCCTAATGGAACTGCGCAGCCAGGCAGATAGGCAAGCACACTGCCAACTGTTCAAACAGCCCCCGCAGAACAAAATACACGAGTAACAACAAAAGCTGTAGCGCTTGCTCAGATATTATTATAGGTTTTAGCGTGGCGCGTTGCTCATGCCTCTTTAGCTCAGTGGCAGAGCACTGGTCTTGTAAACCAGGGGTCGTGAGTTCAATCCTCACAGGAGGCAACTCCGAAACTTTTTTTTATTTATTTATAATTGATAAATAATTTTAAATTATTTTAAATATTTAAATTATTATTTTTGAAAGACAGTTAATTATATAAAATGTATAGTATAGTTCAATTAGTTACATTTAAGTGCAAAATGTTTATTAATAGCTTTAAATACTATATTTAACTTTTGCGTATTGTTTGTTATCATACTGTAGTAAATTCTGTTTTATTAACTGAAAATGAGCAATTTACTTGTATGCTTCCAGATCTTTCTAATGATCAATATAGTCTCCATCAATCGAAAAATACTTAATTTATTATGTTTTTGTTTTTTAAACATAATAATTAATTTAATTGTTATATTATATTAATAAGATAAAATTTATTATAATTAAATATTTAATATTTTTTATTTATTTAATATATTTCTTTCAAATTATTAGTTACTTTAATCATGCAAAGTTTCCATTAGTATGTGAAATGCAATCATGAAAGAGCTGAATATATTAATAAACAATTACGTCATTTTAATAAAATTCCAAATATTTTTAGGTTGTTTAATTTGTAATATGAAAATAATAATTAAATATATATTTATTAGAACTTTTAAAAAAGATTGCCTCCTGTGAGGATTGAACTCACGACCCCTGGTTTACAAGACCAGTGCTCTGCCACTGAGCTAAAGAGGCGAATGTGGCAAGTGCGTCAGACAACTCACATCATATAAAGAGGGTGCTCACCGCCATAATTGACTTTATTTCGACACCTAAATTTAGGGAGTTTATAATTAACTTAACTGTGTTTCCATGTATGAACAACTGCGCTGCTGGTCGAAGCTGAAATTCCACTGCCGAATGTTTTCTATGTATTCAGTCGTTGCGCAGCGTTGCCGGCTGTGTGAAAATCGAAAGAGAAGAGTATCAGAAAGTATTTCGAAAATTTGTTTGTAAACAAATTTAAGTTATACGCTCTCTCGTGTATCTCGCAATAGATCTCTTTCTCAGCTGCTCTGAATAGCGCTGAAATGCTTCTTCGATCTAAAAATAAAAGGCCCGCGACCGTTTGTCTGGATACCACCACACCACATTGTAGGCATTTCAGTTCGAGTGCAGTATTTAGCGGCGACAGAAGTGGTCCTAAATTTTCACTACTTGCATAATTTGAGATTTGATAGGTGATTTTCATTTAAATATTGTGTCACCACCATGAAAATGCCACTTAGCCAGAAGAAGGGCTTCTTTGCCGAGTACTATCTGAAGCTGCGCGAAGCTGGTGGCGCCAACTGCGAGGCGGACATAGCCAAGTTATCCGCATGTGGCACAGATGACGAGCGCGTGGCCTATGTGGATCAGCTGGCCTGGGTGCGTGCCGGCGATGCGGACCTGCAAGTGCAGCGGGAATTCAATGGAAAGAATGCAACTGTTGCAGCAGAGCTGAAGGAGCGAGCCGCAACGGCCTTCAAGCAGAAGAAATGGCTGGAGGCCATGTTGCTCTACAGCAGATGCTATGTGACGTTGCCACATGACAAACGTGAGTGGGAGAGAACTCTTATACTATATAAATAGCTGTTATACGAGTATTCGAACATATTCTAGTGGCGGAGCGTGCCATTGCACTGGCCAATCGATCGGCCACTTTGTATCACATGCAGAAGCACAGCGAGTGCCTGGTGGACATCAGACGCGCTTTGGAGCTGGAGTATCCCAAGGAGCTCGTCTACAAGCTGTACGAGCGTCAGGCGCGCTGTTATATGGCCCTCAAAGACTATCCGCGCACGATCACCGCCTTCAAGTCGGTCAAGTTGGCGATTTAAAAAGATCTTCACTAATATCTCAATTGATTTTCCAGAAAATGCATCACGGCCACGGATGACTCCACGCTGCCGGCTGACAGGCGATCCAAGCTGCATCTGGATGCCATGACCATGATCAAGATGCTGGAGAACGATCCGCGCACGGCCAAGCAAGCCGCCAAGCAGCAGAAACTGAAGGAAGCCAAATCCTCCACTCCAAGTCTGGAGCAAGCTCAAACGTTGCCCTACGAAAAGGAGTTCTTTAGCGATCTGGTTCGCATCGATCAGAACCCGCAGGAGGGCAGATTCGCGCGCGCAGCGTCCGATGTGCAGGTGGGCCAGGAGCTGCTAGTCGAACATCCCTACGTGGCTGTGCTGCTCGAGAAATACGCTCAGACGCATTGCGAATTTTGCTTTGTGCGGTAAGTGAGAGATCAGCTAGAAATTGTAGTGAATTTTTGAAGTGAAGGGTGTTGACAGGGATAGGGATATTTATGGGAAATTTTAGGGAATAGTCAAAGACAATTTAGTGAAATAAATAATGAGAGACTGCTGCAAAGAGAAAATATGGTGTGAAAGCAGCATATCTTTTATGTTTATAAAAGAATATAAATAATGAGAAATATACATATATAATATTTTTAGTAAGGCTAAATTCGTCATTAATATAGAAATAATTTAACATTAGTAGCTTTGATTACTACTAATGACTAGTAAATATAAATAATGGGAAATATGATACAGATCAATATTTAGACCCTGAGAGATGTAGAACAACAATATGGCTTACTCATTCTTTGTCTTCTGCGAATTATATTGTTCGCTAATTATATTAGTCAAGTCAGTCATCATAGATTCAGCTTAATTACTTTGCCAATGAGAGAGTTATTCGAATTTATTATTTACTATATATATTTAATATTTTATTTGCAGCACTGTTTGTCCTGTGGCCTGTCCGGGCTGCTCGGACGTCATCTACTGCTCGGAGCAGTGCCAGCAGAAGGCCGCAGCCAAGTACCACAAGTTCGAGTGCGGACTTTTGCCAGTGATCTGGCGCTCTGGTGCCTCGATCAACAATCACATGGCGCTGCGCATCATTGCCAGCAAGCCGCTGGACTACTTTATGCAGCTGAGAGCTAGCCTGGAAGAGGAGCTCTCACTGGAGCAGCTTTTGAGGTTTGCCAAGGGCCATTTTTCATTCGCTCTCTGATTATCTTTCTGATTCTCTCTTTTGGCTTGCAGTCTGCCCAAAGATGATTTTCGACGCGTCGCCCACCTGGAGCGGCATCAGAGGGAGCGACCCGCGTCGAACTTCTTTCAATATGTGTTGATGGCGCGCTTTCTCACCAGATGCCTGCAGGCGGCGGGCTACTTTGGCAGCGAGCCGCAGTCAGAGCAGGTGGGCGCCATTGGCGGTCTGCTGCTGCGCTGCCTGCAGTTCATTCAGTTCAACACGCACGAGGTGGCCGAGCTGCACAAATACGCCGCCGAGGGCAGGGAGAAGTCGATCTTCATTGGCGGCGCCATCTATCCGACGCTGGCGCTGTTCAATCACTCGTGTGACCCCGGCGTGGTCAGGTACTTCCGCGGCAACACCATCCACATCAACACCGTGCGGCCCGTGGAGGCGGGGCTGCCCATCAATGAGAACTACGGGCCCATCTACACGCAGG
Organism: Drosophila aldrichi; assembly: GCA_035045965.1. Classification (NCBI taxonomy): domain Eukaryota; kingdom Metazoa; phylum Arthropoda; class Insecta; order Diptera; family Drosophilidae; genus Drosophila; species Drosophila aldrichi. Next base: position 679,489 of record JAWNOM010000368.1, on the reverse strand, counting down.
ACAAGCGCGAGGATCGCCAGGCCAGGCTGAAGGAGCTGTACTGGTTCGAGTGCAACTGCGACGCCTGCCTGGAGAATTGGCCGCTGTTCGACGACCTGCCCAGGGACATCATACGCTTCCGTTGCGAGGCGCCCAACAACTGCACGGCGGTGATTGAGGTGCCGCCCAGCTGCAACGACTTCATGATCAAGTGCGTCACCTGCGGCGAGCTGACGAACATACTGAAGGGCCTCAAGGTCATGCAGGACACGGAGATGATGACGCGCACGGCCAAACGGCTCTACGACACAGGCGACTATGCCAAGGCGCTCAACAAGTTTGTCGATCTGCTGCGCATCATGTACGAGGTGTTGGCGCCCCCATTTCCCGACTTTTGCGAGTGCCAGCAGCATCTAAAGGATTGTTTCCTTAATCTGGGCAATGTCTACAACCTGAACTGATCAATATCAATTGCATGGGCTTTTAAATAAAATACTCAAGTTACAAAATACCACTATTTAATGAATATATATTTGTAATTGCTGAAAAATTGCCCCCAATTGTCTCAATTAGAAATTTAATATATTCATTTATACAATTTCCCATCTCACTCTCTCGCTGCCCCTCCATGACGTATCATTAGCCATGTCCCATTATTTATAAATTGCCCAGCTGGAATAGCTTATACTGTTACAGCGTCCCTCGTGCAGTTTGCTGCAGCCAGCATAGCCGCTGTAGCTGTAATAACAGCAGCGATAACAGCTTGTTATGGGCTTCCAACTAGTCACTGTAACATTGAAAAAAAAAAATATATATATATATATAATATATAGAGTTCGATCCACAACAATTTGCGCTCTACTTACATCCGCAGCTCCAGCGAACATATTTATTTTCAGCTTGCTCCTTCAGATAACAGTTCAGCCCACCTCCGCTCTCATTCGAGTCCCACAGCCAGGGTGGGAATTGTGGAACATAAGTTGGCCGGCTGGGATAGTGTGGAACGTATGTGGGCGGCGTATAGCTAGGATACGTTGGTGTGGTAGTGTCTGGCACTGTTTCTGTGCTGGGCATTGTTGTTGCTTCTGTTAATGCTTCTGTTGTGGTTGTTTGCATTGTAGGTTTATCAGTTGCTGTTGGGGCAGGCTCTGTGGCTGTAGCTGCTGTAACAGTGGTTGTTGTCTCCGCTAACTCTGTAACAGCTTCAACAGTGGTTGTGGGAAAATCTTCAGGAAATTCTACAGGAATATCTTGCGCCTGGACTCGGACTTGAGCGTGCACTTGGATCAACAGCCAGAGCAGGTATATTGAATTCCACTTGTATTGGAATGACATTATTGCAAGAATCAATTGTTCGTGTTGTCGCGTGCTGCTTGTGTTTCAGACTGATCGTCTGTCGAACTACCGAGACGAGCATCTAGTGTGCCCGCTGCGAAAACCGTATTAAATTTACTTAGGCGATTCGTGGAAAACGCATGAGTAATTTGTTTTCGGCTCGCTTAAATCGAAAAAAAGGTAAATAAATAAAAACAATGCTGTGGCACATTTCTCGTAGTGTATGGCGCAGCTGCTAATAGCCCACTGCCCGCTCAGTCAGTGGCGAGGGCAAAGCGGCTGAGTCTTATCAGTGGTGAAACCCGCAAACGAACACCGCTTAATTTACTTAACTGCGGGTGGATGAGCACGCGTGCGCGACTTACCTTGTAACATATTTATTGTCGCTTTTTTAATGGACTTAATTTTGGTATTTGTTGTTGTTGTTGTTGCTGTTGTTTGGCAACAACACCCGCATATGGTGCAGTGTCTGATGACGCAAAAGAACTTTTGTGCTCAATCACATTTTGCATGAATGAACGGCGCAAAGTCTCTCATATGCAAATCTGATTGTTATTGAACTTCAATTAGCACGTACACTCCCCGAGGGACATTCACATCAACACTCACACATTCACTTGCATTGTGAATAAACAAAAAAGAAATTCAAGTTACATTTTGTTTATTCTGTAATTTACTCATACTCATATTAAATCATTAAATCTAAGGAGAACGAACTTTGCCAATGATTTTTAACTGAGCCTAATATCCAGTTTCTCACGGGTAAATTACTAGAGTTGCTTGAGAGTAAATATTCTGCACCTGCCTAAAAGTATGCAACAATTATTTCATCATTTCAATAAAATCCTCTGTATATATAATTTCAGTTTAACAGCATGCCCAAAAATACACAACATAACTTATTTGTTCATTTATATGAATAATTGAGCATTAAAAGATAACATTGCACTATTATTAAATTATATTTTTCTCTGCTAAAAAATAGAGAAATATTTAATGTCTTTTACAAAAAAAAAACATTCATTTAGATAGGGAATAAAAAGATCCCTTTGTATTTAAATTATATTCTTCTCTGCTGATCTACAAAGTAGGGAAATATTTAATGTCTTTTACAACAAATACTTATTTAGATAGGGAATAAATAAATTCCTTTGCATTTAAAATTATATTTTTCTCTGCTAAAAAGTAGGGAAATATTTAATGGCTTTTACAATAAATATGTAAATAGTAAATATAAATTTCCGCATTTGAACTATCTTTCTTTTACACCTCTTCTTTTCATTTACCTTGTTCCAAATAAAACACATTGCATACTTTGATTTTTTAATATTTTTTATTACACATATAATTCGTAATTTATAAAATATGCTCATTTGTGCTGGATAATTATTTACTTAGACACAATAACAATTGGTAACAAAATAATTCGGTGTTGTGGCTTAGCGAATCGCATTTCGAGTCCCGAATCTGTGCTGCATGTGGTGTAGCTAAGGCCAATTTAATGCGAATTTTACTTATCTTATGCTCTAAACATAGAATATTCAATATATTTTAGGTGTTAGTACGACTAAAACAAAGCGATTTTTATTTTTTAACAAATAAAAATGATGCAATTTGCATTGTGAGGCTCTCGTTGAGCTAATCTAAATGGAAACGAATTCGATGGTTTCTCTGTAAAGCAAAGACGAATGTGCATAAGCAACTCACACACATGTGCCGATACAACAACCAGATCGTGTAGCTGTTCCCTGGGGAACAAAGAGACAATTATGATTGGGTAGAGAGAGAGAGAGAGAGGGAGAGAGAGAGGGGGAGTGAGAGACAGGCAGGGAGATAGAAGAGTGACCTTAAAAGTCGTAAGAGTTGGCTTCATCGTCGCCCTTGCGCACTTTGAAGATAAACTTGTAGATGATGGCAGCAACAATGCCGCCCACAATGGGTCCCACCCAGTAGACCCAGTGATCGGTCCACATGCCCTGGACGACGGCAGGTCCGAAGGAGCGAGCTGGATTCATGCTGGCGCCAGTCAGGTTAATCTGTGGAAAGAAATCTCTTCACTTGCGATCCTTTTACTTGTATTCACTCTTAACCTACCGCACACAAATGTCCCGCTGCAATGGAGAGGCCCACGGCCAATGGAGCCGATCCCTTGATGTCCTGGCGACCCGGATCGGACACAGCCTTGACCACAAACACCAGAATGAACGTGATCAGCGCCTCGATCAACACCACCTGACCCACATCCAGCGAAGCATTAAATGAGGAAACACCCAGTCCGGTGGTTAGTATTCCGCTGAGAGCTGCCCGGATGACAGCGGCTCCGGCAATGGCGCCCACGCACTGCACGATTATGTAGAAGGCCGCCTTCAGGATGCTCATCTCGCCGACGATCAAGAAGCCGATGGTAACGGCCGGATTAATGTGGCAGCCGCTGATGTGTCCAAGGCCCTGCAAAGTGCAAAAAGAGAAGAAGAAATTAAATAATGGGAATTTGTTATGGAAAATATGGAAAGTAAGGGAAAAGAATTTGTGTACCTATATATAAATATATTTATATATCTAGTTATCTATCTATATATCTATTTATCTATCTATCTATCTATCTCTCTATGCACTAATATCTTTGTTATATTAAGTATATCTCCGCAATAACAATATAATATATATAATATAGGGAATCTCTTTCCATAATCCCTGCAAATGTATGTACAAATATATTTATTTAAGTAAGTACACACGTTTAAATCTTTATTGCAGATAACTAATTGCAATAACACTTGACATCGCATTCTAAAGAACATTAACAAAATTAAATCTGTTTAACGAGGTCATAAATGTTTTCGTTTAATATCTCGTCGAGCTCGTATTTTAATCACATATACTATAGGGAGGGTAATTCGATGATAAATAAAAAGATTTACCAGCCAACCAAATTTACAATGTAAGCCAGTGAATAAAAGCTGAGAGTAGAAATATGTATACATAGAGTATGTGTAGAGCACTTCATGTCCCATTGATGGATCTCTCTTTCACTTTGTGATTATTTGACAGATACAGTTTCATTATAGACCCAAGCATCTGCTCATTGTGAAGATCATGCGAACGCTAGACATTAAATGTCAAGCCTTCAAGTTGAGCACTTGTTGCTGCTGCCAGATTTCTGGGTTGGGCAATGTTTACCCTTTGCCATGGCGTCTGCATTTTGCCTCTTGCACAATGCTGGCTAACAACTTGCAGCGGATGCAAGCAATTTGTCAGACAGCTGAGTTGCACTCAAATGCTCAGTTACTTAGAGACACTCAGGCAGTGGCCAACTCTCTAGCTGGCTGTCGATCGCCATTAAAGTTCAGTTTGATGAGCATTTGGCTAAAAGTAAAAGTGATTCGCATTCTGTTGAGTCATGAATGAGCCAAGCTGCCAGCTCGAGCTGTCAGGCTGAAACTGGAGCTGGATCTCTAGTGGCAGCGCCGCAGAACTTGTTGTGCTTAGAACTAAAGATACACAGAAACACGAATAAGAATAACAAATTGCCACTCGAGCGGCGAGTGAGTGCGGCTGCGACTACGACTACGACTCGAAGTCGACGACTATGAGTATGAGTACTCGTGTTATGAATGAATACGCACCACATTCAAAAACGCGTCTATGCCCAAGGCCGAGGTGCAGGCTTCTATGTACTACCATATCGCTGTGCGATTTCAATTTCGATTTAGTTGTGGCTAAGCCTGCCTAAGCTCGACACTGGGGCAGGCGCGGGTTGGCCGGCGTTAAGGGGCTGCGGCCACTAGTTTAGGCTCAGTTCGAACGGCTTTAGATACGTTTCGATGCAATCTTCGAAGTTCGCTTGGCCTTTGCCATACGCACGCTTTGCAATTTATAATTGTTTTTTTGCTATACTTGTTGTTGTCTTTTTTTTTTTTTTGGGTTGCTTTTCATCAAATTATATAAGTGCAGCGCGCAGCGGCTTTTGTTGCTTTTGCTGTGGCAAAGTGACTGCGTGAATAATACGCTGTCAGTCGCACCTAATCATCAAGATCGCGTACATTTGTAAGAGTTGCTGCTGCTGCGGCTGCTGCGACTGTTGTTGTTGTTGTTGTTGCCACATCGATTAGAATGCACACTTGAATGAGTCATGATATTTCGATGTGGCACACACACATTCACACACTCACACAAAACCTATCATTAAATAATTTGATTTACGTATGCAGCACAAACATGCGTCAAGTGCGTGAGAATTGAGGCGGGCAAGTCATATTTATTTGTGCAGTCCAAACTGTACTGTAATTGTATGGTATAATAGTCCAACAAATATCTGTTCGAGTAGAAAATAACAATGTTTGTAGCAATCTAGAATAGTTTAAGTTTCTCTTAATAATTTATACACATTGTAAAAGGCATTGCAGTTAAAAGATAATTTATAGTTTATAAAGTACAAGCGTTAACAGAGTAAAGGTACTTTTAAGTGGTTCTGGCCACGGCTAAGGTTTGTGAACTGGCTTTTAAATTGTCTAAATATCCATGCAACTCAGCAATTTTAATTATTTTATTTATTAAACTATATTTGCTTACGACAAGTTTATTTTCTTTAAAGTTGCAATTTAATTTGTTATTTTATTTATTATAATATATTTACTTACAGCATATTTATTTTCTTTAAAATTGCAATTAAATTTATTATTTTATTTAGTCATATATATTTGCTTATGACAAATTTATTTTCTTTCGAATTGCAATGTTAATTATTTAATTTAATGAAATATTTTGGCTTACAAAAAGTTTATGTTCTTTAAAATTGCAATTTAATTTATTATTTTATTTATTAAAATATGTTTGCTTACGACAAATATATTTCTTTTGATTGTAATTTAATTTATTATTTTATTTATCAAAGTATGTATGCTTACGAATTGAAATTTAATTTATTATTTTATTTACTAAAATATATTTGTTTAATCAATTTTTTTTCAATGTTACAATTTAATTTATTATTTTATTAATTAAATAAAATATATTTGCTTACGACAAATGTATTTTCTTTCAAATTCCAATGTTAATTATTTAATTTATTAAAACATATTTGCTGACGACAAATTTATTTTCTTTCAAATTTCAATTCAGTTTATTATTTTATTTATTAAAAAATATTTGCTTACGACAAATTGAAATTTAATTTATTATTTTATTTATTAAAATATATTTACGACAAATTTGTCTTTGATTACTGCAACGCTAAGTTATTTATTTTTAAGAAAACTTATTTTTACAATATTAAAATATATATTTGTGTGTTGTCATATTTTCACTTCATTTCAGCTTTAACTGCATTCAACTTCTTGTTTTTAGTTTAAATACAATATTAGCCAAGTGTGGAGCTGGCTGCATATCTTAATACAATATTCTATGTTCATCAGGATATGCTGAAGGATAGCTAGAGAATTGATCTACTTTACACAAAACCAATATACTCGTTAGACTTCTTGAACCTTTTATAGGAAATTTGGTTTCCACGCGATTTGCGTCTATTTTATAGCATTTATTGTGTTGGTCACTTGAAGTAACTCCATCTCTCTCATCTGTCTCTCTCTCTCTCTCTCTCTGTCTCTCTTATGCTGTGTGTTACTTACTATTTGCTAGCTATTTGCATGCATTCGCTGATATATGGATAGATATAGATAATGATCGCATGGATTGAGGCTTACGCAGGCGCACGAATGTCTGCGCGCATTTGTTGTTCTCGTTGTTGTTGTAGTTGTAGTTGTTTTTGTTGCTGTTGCTGTTGTGCGACATTTGCGCGTTAAATCATATTTTATGGCTTTTTAGTTAAATTGAATGTTAACTTGTTTGTTTCGTTCTGCTTTGCTGCATTTGTTGCCGTTGTTGTTGTTTCTGTTGTTGTTGGTGATTGTTGCTGCGCATTTCAAGTTCGTTTTGGCCAAAAAGCCGAGCAGTTGGCCCAAAGCTTGTAGCTGGCTTTGCCATTTTGGCTTATTTCGGCGCAGTTTTGCGGATCGTTTGATTTTACTGAATCGAATTGAATTGAATTGAGAAAACGTGAATGGTGCACGCACAATTTTGTAGCCCATGTTGTTGTCGTGTTTGTTTTTGTTGCATAATTAACACACACACACACAGCTGTGTTGTTGTTTTCGTTTTTTTTATTGATCTTGCATGTTGCACCTTGATTGGTGCTGGAGGTTTTTTTGACTTTGACTTCGCGCTTGGCCTTTCCGAGCTTTTTGCAGCTCTGTTTCAGATCGGGGACTCATCTGTTGTTCTATGGCATATTGCGTTTCGTCCGATAATGGCCGTAAATCAAAGAGCCAATCCCTAATTGCGGGCCGTGCATCTGATTAGACTTCAGCTCAACTCGGCTCAACTGCCGGCACTCAAAATTTATGATTATTATTTCTTGGCGTTTCGCTTCGTTTGGCGACCCGCATAAAAAATCAGCACTGGAATTTTCTTCCCAACTATACGGCATGCTCAGATATCTTTATATATTTATATATGTTTACTATTAAAATCAAACTGTCAACAGTTTAGCATTTCTATGGCTTGTTGTTGTCATCTATAATCGTTTTGTTGTTTGCATTTTCTAGCTGCCCCACTTCCTTTTGTCAACTCATGAGACAATGCAACGCAAATCGCATACAAATAACGCCGCTGTTGACGTCTCCGACGAGCTTCAACAATGATATTATCTCGAAGAGCGCGAGCTGTATTCACATCACTGATTAGGTTCTGACTGCACCTAACCAACTATTCATTTGTAATCGAAACTAATTATCAACTAGCTTTGTCGGCAAGCAAAATTCTAAGGGCAAGGGCTGAAAACCTAGTCATATGTATATTTGATAAGTTATAATACTTGTAAATATAAATATTTTATATTTATGATATTTTATACACTTATAGTTGGGTAGTTGAATGTTTTTTATGTAAGACTTCATTATAACTAATAATTTATATAAATTTATATAAATTTTATATATTTGAATATAAAATGTTATATTATTTGAATATAAAATATTATAGTAATATATAAGCAAGTACTTTGTGGCCTTTAAAAAAGTTGGGATATTTTGAAATTAAATGCTGGGCATATTTTAAATATACCAGATCATTGCAGCTACATATATATATATATATGGATTTGGTATTTTTATAGAAATTATGAAGAGATGTTGTGTTGTTGTTCTCAATTAGAATACAAAATTCTTCTCCTAACTACCCCTCATCTAAAATAATAAATTTATATCCAACTCATTTCCCATAATTTTCTTTCCTCTTCTCTTTGCTTAAGTTCTTTTGATATATAGATTTCTCTTCTCATTTCTCTACTTCATCTTCAGCGCTCTTCACTCGCAAAGAAACCCGTCCAAACTATAATTCATGCACATCTCTCTAATGGCTTTCATAATAGGCATCTAGCACGCCAAAGTCTCATAATAAAGGGAAATTATGTTTGTAGCTTCTGCTGTTGTACACTTGAATACTTTTTCCATTTTTCCATTCATGCTATTATACCTATATAAGATTAAGTATGTCGCAACGCAGTAAAATATTGTGTTTGGAATTGTTGTTTTTTCTCTGGCATTAAATGTCGCTCAATTAGCACGTTTCTCATTTGTTACGGACTCTGCAACGCAGCTGCCAACATTTGTTGCTCTTGGCGTTGTTGTTGTTGTTGTCGAGCTGCTGGTTGACTTATTTAGAAATCGAGTTCGATGACTGACCGCAAAAAGCAAGCGAGAGCAATCAGGTCTCGTGCCACACGTCATGGCTGCAAGTGCAACTAATTGTCGCAACGCTGCTCGCATTTCACAACATGCAACTCGTGTTTCGTGACTCGTGACTCGTGAATCGTGACTGCTGACTATCTTTCTTGGCCATTGGCCAATCGCACTTAATTCCTAACTAATCGTTGATGAAAGTGTGGAAATTTCGAAGATACACTCTCATTGCCGAAGATAGCATTCGTCAGGCCGGCAATTATATAACACCTGCTGCAACAGCACCGTTCACACGTGGCTGGCTCAAGCCCAACAGCCATATCGCGATGCCAGCCAAGTCTAATGCAGGCACACACAGCTGCATATAATATGTCTGATATATCTGATGAACATGATTATAAAATTAGAGTTTTGCAATAGCTGCAATATGAAAAGTCACTTCAAATGATTGAACACCCTTGCAAGAAATGTTTATAGCAAACACTTGTTTAGTAATTAAATTTACCAATAGCAGAAAAGAAACAAAATCCCAATATTAAAGTAAATATCTACATACATTTTTAAGTGACTGCAACTGGGAGATTTCTCTTAAAGTTTGTATTTTCATAAGGTGGATGAATGAACTAAGTTAAAGGTAATTTCAGCTAAAGTTAATATTTCATATTTCAAAAAGTTAAACATAAATTTAATAATAAAGTTATTTAATGAAGTTCCTTTTACAGAAACTTTGACAACTTATTCACGCACATGTAAAGTTTTTTTTGAATAATGATCTTTTATCGTTGAGCCCATATTCATATTCATTCATTACTTGCGTGACTTCCATTCAAAGCAATTGTAAATTAACTTCTTTAAAATATCTTCATTAAGTTAATATTCAATAAATTCAATATTTGCAGAGTGCCTCTTAATTTGAGGACAATTGAAAGCTAATAGAACTAACTGAATGCGTCGCATTAGACATTATTTTGTTTGTTAATTAACTTGACTTATCGCCAGATCAATGATTGATTACGAACCTTCAACTTTATAGCACGCTACGCTCGTCTACGATAAAGTTATAGCAAATCGCGAATATCTCACGATGATCTACGCAGTCTTGGGTTTGCTGTTTCAGCTGTTGTAATTTGCTGTCATAAATTCGATTCAAAATCGAGCAACGCTTAGAATTGTAAATAAAAAAAAAAAAAAAACAGAAACAACAACAACAACAACAACAGATCTGAAACATCAAGAGGCATAACGTAATTAAACGCATAATAATCTAATTGCATATTTTGCGTGTTGATTAATGTTAATTGCCGACGCAGACGAATTCGCATTTATTATTCACATTCACATTCGCATTCGCATTCACATTCGGAGTTTCAGTACGAAGCGCAGTGCGTTACTCATACGCAGCGTGCGCGGCGCTAATGACCACAGCAGAAATTGTATCTGTATCTGTATCTGTATCTGTGTATCTGTATCTTTATGTGTAGCTGCAGCTGTGGCTGTATCTGTGTGTGTGCCGTGTCTGTAAATCTGTCAGCTCTGTAAATAACATTCGCACGCAGCCAACGCGTCGACTGCGCCGCATTCGATTGCGTTTTTATGCGCTTGTTGTTGTCGGCTTTTAAATGCCAATGTCTTGCCCAAAATGCGACTGACCAGCGAACAGCGGCTAGCGGCCAGCGGCCGGCTGCGTTCTCTGAATGAGTTTTGGCCCGGCCGAAAGTGTAACGCGGCGGTGGCGTGTCCTTGAACGCATGATTTGCTATTTCTATAAATCGCTTACTGCGATTGGTTTGTGTATCGGCTAAACGTGGAATAATGTGCAATTGACTATGGGAAATTTCATATGTAGCTGGAGGGCTATTGAAGGGGCATTTATTATTTATTGGGATTTGGGGAAATTAACTTTGGCCATTGGAAATTTTATTGATGGGATATTAAGATATGGGATATTTCACATAGTGCTAGGGTAATAATGAGTATATTTTTGGTATTTTATTAAACAAAAAAACATTGAGTATGGGATATTTACAATTTTCTCAGACTATATCATATTAATTGTTGAATAATGTATATGGCATATGGGATATTTATGGAGTAATTACCTGTGCCAATGTGGCCACCGTCAAGCCAAAGGTGAACGCTATCTGCGGCACTGTTGCACTTCCGGTCGCCGTGCTGCCAACGCCAATGAATACCAGCAAAAATGTGCCCACCAGCTCGCCGAGCAGCATGCGCCAGATTTTCTTGTTCTCCGTGATGTCGGCAACGCCAACGAATTTCGACATGTCTGTAAAGATAAACACACACACACAGAAAGACATATTCGATCAGTATTAATATTAATAATACATTGATTACAAACTTGCACAGCGCATGCCGAACTCTAATTAATTATTAAATTACTTATGCATCAACAAACATAATCAATCAATCAGCCATCGAGTCAGTTATCAAAAATCTGTAAATCGTGTCAAAAGGAAATCGAAATTCAAGTTTTTTTTTGCGCCGAATGCGAACTTTGTTGTTCTCGAGTTGAACACGAACGCGAAACAGTTGTAAAGAGATCATTGACAGATGCTGATGACATAATTGAGAATGTAATGTATAATAATGAACACATTGTCATGTTCTCAGTATATCATCCAGTCGTTCTCCTCTTTTTCATATATTTGTTTTAGTTATTACCAATAATTTCCTATAAATATTAAATACCAAAATACTTAAGAAACATCCCATTCCTATAAAGTCCTCTCATAAGTTCAACAAATATTGAGGTAATTTTTAATTTCCCTCTTGCATATCGTGTGAAAATTCATTTCGTGTTAGTTTTCATAATCCATTGAAAGTTTCACACCAATTGATTAATTAATTGACTCGCATCGCACTCTGCGAAGCTTTATGAAACCAACTGTAGGTTTGCGTTTAAATTTCCCCTTATTTGAGAGTAGATGCCGGGTAAATACTTGTATTTGCTATTAAGTATTTTGATTCTGTCCTACTTTGCCGCGACTTACGCAACTTGAGGAGTCATAAAAAAGATTGTTTATAATCCGCATATAAATAGTGTGCGGAATGAATGCTTATCAAATTTCCCACTGACTGATAAGCGATGTTATCACTGGTTTCGCACACTTCACTTAATACGCCAATTATCTTCTACTCGGCCCCAGTTCCCGTGACACACTGATAAAGCATTGGGGGAGGAAGGGGACCTACTCAACAGTAGTTGAACTGAATCGCATCATAAGACAATTGACAATTGACCATTGACGACAACGGCAATTGAATTAGTAAGAATACTATTTATAGAACAGAATGGAAACGCTTGACTCACATTTCATTCAGATTCATTGGGTATAAGTCGCAGCAGATATCAAATTGTGAGTCTGCATGAGAAACGTGTGCGGAATATGTGAAATATGATTATGGTTAGCGGGGAAATTAAAATTAGTGGGAAGTCGGCAGCTGGCTACGGCGTGTCTCACTCCGGTCCACATAATTAATCAAAGTCAATTGTCAGTGGTTGCGATAAAAACTTAGCTGCGAGTCTTATAAATAGATATGAGAAATGAAAATAGGGAATAGATATGATTGGAATGCGTCAACCTGTCTGCATGTCGAAAACAGTTTACAGTTTACAGTTTGCAGTTTGCATGCGAAAAGTAAGCCACAGTGAACACCCACAGCTGATGAATTATGGCCGTATGCAAATATGAGACTCGAATTGGCGGCAAAGCATAAATAATTCGCATGAAAACGAGATCAGCGTGCTGACAGCCAATCTAAGAGCGCAATTAGCATAAGCCGAAATTAATGGTTTATTTGCATTGGGATATTTGTTCGGCTGTTCGGCTCTGTTCATTGTATGCTAAGCGTTTGCTAGCATTCAATTTGTTTATGCTAATCGGAATCTAGCCGGGGCCGTTGGTGCGAGAGGCAAGACAAGTGCTATTAATGTGTGAGACAATCAATCAATCAGTCAGTCAACGTCAGTCACTCAGTTAGTTAGTTAGATCAATCAATCAATATTGCATCAATGCAACGCAACGCATCATCATTAAGCAGCTCTATCCATAACGGCGCTTGATCAATCACCGTTGAGCGAGGCTCCCTCAAGTTCAATGCAATCTACTCGATGCCAACTCGTTTGGAAGTTGAAATTGAAAAATATAAAAAATCAAAATGAAAATGAAAATAAAAATGGAAATGGACTTGAGTTTAAGATTTAGCTAAGTCGACAACCCGTTTTTATTGTCAAATTGCCCTTGTCAGCTGAAACTTCCCTTTCCAGCATCTACAGCCACTACTACATTATGATAAGCTGCTCTTAACTCATCCCCTGGGCTCATTGAGGTTGACATTCCCCGTCGCGCTATTAGCGCTCCAAGTGTGACTGTATCACAACTATAATTGATGACATGTAATTCATTTGCCGTTTAGGCTCTAATCTTGCCTGCTGGCCATATTGGTAGCCATTGCCTGTTAAGCCAATGGCAATAAATAAAACAATTTGAAGCTTTATAAGTACTTAAATATGCTAAAAATAGTTCAAGAATGTAAAAGATTATACAATTAATCTCATATTATTTATATATTCGATATATTTTTAGGAAATTTACAAATCATATTATTAATGTTTTTTTTTTTTTCATAAATGACTTAATATGAATTATGAATTAATTTATATAATATTTAAGACTATGCAGTTAAGTTAAATACTTTGCTTCATTACGATTGCTAAACTCGGGTAATTTGGTATATAATATAGCGCAAATAAACTGTTTATCTAAGCATATGACTGTTCTTAAAATATACACAAATTTTCGGCTACCATGCGCCTAATAAAGATTGTGTTATGGCAACATTATCTCAGAGCTAACTGAATTCGAAAGTTCACTTTCTGATTACAAATTTACTTACTCTTATCAAATTTAGCCTGGACAAGAACCCTCATTTATCTAAATTACCCAATTTATTTTGCTGCAGATCGCCAGAATGAGAGAAAAGGGAATTTAATTTGGCACAACCTTCAAGTGTATTTGATTGTTTATGTTTTTGTATATATGTATTACTTATTGTTTTTATTAACTCCTTGGCCACAGACAAAATGCGTAAGTCATGTTCGCAGTGTTTTATCTTAAGTGATCTCTATGAGGCGCTGCCATTGAGCAAAAATCAACAAGTTTTGGTCTACAAAAATGGGTCTATAAAAATGAATAATTGTTGCCAAAAAGGAGAAGCAAAAGGCCAAGACAATAAGCATTACACACAATAATCGCCAATTGGACAAAGCAAATATACAAAAGAAGAAAAAAAAGCATTGAAAGTTTATTTTTTTTCACCTTTTTCTTGTGGTTTCTTTGGCGAGGGCGTGACGACAAGGCATTGAATGGATTTAAATGATCGAAAAATAAGAAAAAACGCAAGGCTACATAAACTGATTGTATCTAATGACTACAGAAATCTGATCAATATTAATTGTGAGTATTGCCTAAAATGCCATTGATTGAAGTAATTCATAAATTACGAATCGTTTCACGATGAATCGCTTTCCCAGAATATACAGTTAGACACCTATAAATAGCAACGAACAAGTAGCAGCATATCGGATAAGAAGAGCATGAAAACAACATGATTTCAATTAGTGAAAACGCGCATCAGCCGTAAATACAAATAACAAGAATTTTTAATTGACGATAAACACGAACAACAACACCGCCCTCTGGCGGCAGTTAGCACACATTCCAGTAGCATGTGTAACGCAAGCTTAACGGTATTTCGAAGCGGCCGCTAATGTAACCCAAATAAGCGTGCATAAACGACTCGCAAATCACGAGTGGCCGAAGCTGCCGAAGCAGCCAAAGTACGTCAAGTACTTCTCAGATTTCCAGCACACAAAATTGATATGCAAAGCGGGTAGAAAAGTCAGTTAAGTCAGCTGTTATTGTTAAGTCTTCCGTGTTGCGATTGAAAAGCAATACGAACACGCAGAGAAAATACCCTGTACTGTACTGTACAGAGAAAAAGTCGTATACATTAAAATCGAAGTACAAATATAACAGAAAGTTGCAGTATAACAAATTAGAATGTGGTTATATATTTGAAAACTAAATTAAATTTTATCTTCATTTATGTACAACAATCTATGTAGGGTTCATTCTCATAACAGTATAACAATATGGGAGTGTATAACACATATTGCATTAACAGCTTATTAAATTAATACTCATGTCCATCACTATAAGTATAACAGTATTACAATATATAACAGTATTACTATATAAATAACACTCATGAAATATATAACCAGCTGAAGTATTCAAATTGTCACTCAACTCGCCAACAATGTAGGCAGAACATATTCGTATTACAGTATGTCAATATAACAGTATCATATGACAATTTAAAATGCTCATTTAATACACTTTAAATGTCTTTGGGTAATATCTGACTTGCTCTTCTATTTACAATAGCTATTTAAGCTGATTACAGGGTATTTCGTAGTCTCCAATTTCACAGAAGATTTTTTTTTTTTTGTCGGCGTTGGAAAGATTGAGATCTTGATGTTGCTACTGATGGCATATGAATGAATTTATAAGAATACATTTGTAGTATTTGCAATAAAACACGATTCATTCCGAATGTCAAGGTCAGGCACATGCAAGTACACACACACACACACACACACTCGCGCACACACACACACAAACACTCGTTCCGTATCAGAAGTTCGGCATCAATGGAGTTGCTTTGGCTTGGCCAGCTAAAGTTGTTAGAGGCTTGCCTTACTCCATATAATTTATGTTAACGGTAAAGTTGCGGCCTAGAAAGGAAATTTCATGGCATTTACATGTGAGTGTGTGTGTGTGTGTGTGTGCAGCACCGGACCGGTATAACAAATTCGCAGCGAGGGTAATTTAAGAAGTACCAAGAAAGCAATCTAATGTTTGCTTCTAGAAATTTGTTTGTTTTATCTAAAATTTTATTTAATTTTTAGCAATTGTGAAATTTCTTTAAATTTGCTAAACAAAAACAAATATTGAAAGAACTTACCGAAAAAAGCAATAAAAATGAACGCTTGCAAATGAAATGTGATATTTTGATTGACAAGCGAAATTTTGCCGACAGCTGAGCTCTGTCGTAGTTCGGGCCAAGTTAGTGTCTGGGCAAGTGCCGCTAGCTGTAGTCCTCCTATTGCTAGTCAGATACAATCTTTTGCTGTGTGTCCGCCTTTCATGTGCCCGACAAGACTCGACAATTTACGAGCCAACGCCGATAAGATAAAGACCAATGACAAGGCCAGCAAGAGCGACGATGACTATGTATGTGTGTGTGGGACATAGATGGGTGCTAACTGACTAACAGATTGTTCAGTTACGCAATAATTAGCTTGCATGACTGCCAAATAGAAATATCTAAGAATCCGGTGAAGGTTTGCCGATATTTATGTCTGCTTGCAGCTCGTTTATTCGTGTTGAACTTCCGCTGCAGCTTGGCTCACATCCTGCACTCATTTGGCAGTGCTGCCAAAAGGATGTTCAGCACTTGCTGCCTTGACCAAAGCCAAAGGCGAGGGCGAAGGCGAAGGCGCGGCTGGCCATACACGTGTCAGCACACGCCCCACTAACAGACAAGTCAAAGGCTTGGCCTAACTCGCTCGCTCTCTCTCTCTCTCTCTCTTTCTCTCTCTCTGTGTGCGCCACACCTAAATCCTGTTAAAAATCACTAGCACTATTCATTTTGGGCGTTGCCTTGACTAACTAACTGACTGACTGACTGACTGATTGACTGACTGACCGAGTTGGCTGTCTATTCATGGATATGAGCGCACAACGCTGCGTATGAGCAATGTCCCTGGCAAAATAAATTTCCCCCTTTATGCATAATAAAGCAAATAGCGAATTGGATATAAGTTTATAGAGCGTCGCGCATTTATGAGCTATGGACACGCACAAATCGCATAAGTTGCTAATTTACGAATAGCCATATGTGTTTCCGAAATGTTTTATTAAAGTCTGAATTATGAAGCGCACAAAACTGATGATGAAGAGAAAACGTGCCGCGTTCTTTTCTTTTTTTTTTTTTTTTTTGCAACTCTGCTGCCAGGGCAATTAATCAATATAATCCCATTATTAATTTCGAACCACTGCAAACTCTTGCCCAGCACTTGCTGCGAAAAAGGTGATGATTTTATTAAGACAGTCGAACAAAACAAACAAACAACAGCAACAACAACAACAATCAAAGCGCAGTTCTTCATAGTTAGTGGCAAAAACCAGTTCTTGGCCAACAACAAATAAGACACGGCTCAAAACTCAACCATAAATTTTGTTATAAATTCATTAATTAGTCAGCTTAGGCACAAGCTGCGACTCAGTGTGCAGGAGGTGTGTTTTATGGCCTGCTAATTTATGCCTTTAAGCGGGCTCGATTACCGAACCGATAAATCTAACCCAGGGAACTACGCCAAAGAATTCGATGAGTAAGCTTATCGTATTTCAGATAATTTAACGGATCTAACTAATGGGTTTCTAAGAAAAAGTTCTCATAGTTAAATTTCTGATACCCTGTTCCTGTTTGACATTTTCTGGCAGACTTATTGTTAAGTTTTTGCGACTCTATCGGCTACTTATATAAATAATTTGTATTTTTTGCTAATGATTTTGCATTTGCAATTTTTTATTGAGAGTCACGCAAACAAAAACTTTCCATGGAAAATAGATTTCCAAGTGGAAGTGAGTCTATCTGGCTGGATTATTAACTTAATTATAAGTCGCAGTCATTAATAACATGTTGAGCTACCGTTGAGCGATTAGACCAGTCACAGCCCACAGTGGCTGGCGCCTTCATCTGAGTCTCATCTTCAACCCACTCTATCTCTCTCTCTCTCTCTAGATACAGTAGCAAATTTGCCAGAAAATTTCTCTATGTGATGTCATTTCGTATGTCAACTAAAAGATAGTTTCAATGCGACTTCCGACTAGCAGTCGTGGCTGTCTTGGCCTAGCATAAATTATGGGCGCACAATTGTCGCTCCAAAGGTGTTGCCAGAAGAGAAATTATAAACACGTTTTCGCTGCCCATTGCCAAAGCTCGTCGCTTCGCACAGCGAAGATCAATTACAGCCATTGTATGTGTGTGTGTGTGTGTTTGTGTGTGTTCACTGTCAAGGTTAGGGGCCTATTTCAGGGGCTTTTAAGCAGCCTGTTGTGGCCGATATATATAAACTCAATATTGGTTTTTTGTTTCTCACGCGCTATTTGTGTTTGGACAATTGTTAAAACAAAAACACATCGAGTTGCGTACATTAATTAGCTGCTCTTGCTCTACCTGCGCTAGCGCAAATTAATTAACGGAGCAAATATTACACGTGTGTGTGTGTTTATTTCTCAGTTTCAATTTCAATTTCAATTTGAATTTCTTATCACTGTGAAGCAGCTGACGCCAGTTGGTTTTATCTTCAGACCCGAAAGCTAAACAAACGCGCTGGATTCTGAGGAAATTATTTGCCATAAAATGTGTATTTGCCATAAATATCAATAGATGGCCATAATTTGTTGACAAACTTGC
This sequence comes from Drosophila aldrichi, assembly GCA_035045965.1. NCBI lineage: Eukaryota > Metazoa > Arthropoda > Insecta > Diptera > Drosophilidae > Drosophila > Drosophila aldrichi. Next base: position 660,872 of record JAWNOM010000368.1, on the reverse strand, counting down.
CTAACTGTCGCTGTGATTGTCTCTTTGTTTATTTTTTTTATGTATTTTATTATTGCCAGCTTTCGTTGAGGAAGTGATCATTGCTTAAATAGCTGAAAGTTAATGCTGTGAGCCACAGCTGTTTACGAGCCACTAACGCAGTCTGGCTCTTTTGTTAAGAAAACGTCAGCAAACAGCCAACAAAACTTCGTCATGTTTGCACGATGTAAATATTGAAAAGCAATCATTTATTGATAAAAAAAAATTAATTTAATAACAGAAAGAAGAAGAAAATACAAATCATATGCAAAAGACATGCACATTTGATTAAATAGCCAGAGATGATTTTTCACTTTTCTGTAAATTATCATTAATTTCAGCTCGAAACTCACATTGTGCTGAGGAAGCGCAGCATTCAAATTTATTCCCTTATTTAGCAGGGAAATTTTAAAAATAAATGCCTTAAATAAGGCTTATCGCTTAATTTTTTTTTGCTGTTAAATTTCTTGGTTATATTTAGCTGACACTGCAACTGTTATACTTGCAGAAAACTGTAATAATTTATGACAATAAGATATTTAATGTTCAGAGACCATTTCATTTGCATTTTCTTCTTGAGTCAGCGTAAAGAGCTTAAGAGTTTTCTCTGTATGAAGTACTTTATTTAGAGACTTTAAATTTAGTATATATACATATATATACTCTAGTGTACTTTCAACTGACACTCATTCGTCTCTATATATAGTATGTAATAAAGCTGATACTACTCTCCGATACCCCATATATATAAATACTAGAATACACCAGCCCCTGGACTGGTCAGAAATTAACCTGTCAATCGTATGTGCTATTAGTTCTCAGGTTGTGAGAGATAGTGCTACATATATTAGAAGATTATATTGCTCTCAACTCATTAATATACGGTACGGTAAAGGTATATATCATAGGATATTATGTGCAAATATTTTTCCATATTATATATAAGCTGAAAACTAAAATATGCCGCAAATTTAGCAAATAAATTCCTGTTGACAAAAAAAAAAAAAAAAACATTAGTTACGCCCATTTAGGCATTGCAAATCGAAACACCTACTGTGAAGCTTCACTAAGCAAAGAACTATAACTTAGTTAGCGACGCGCATTAAGGCGTGGCTAATCGCAGAACATGCATAATCTGACAATTCTGACTGTACTTTCTTATTTACTCCCTAAACGAGTATTGGACAGTCGGCTACGCCCGACAGTCAAATTTCAACTCGTTTGCTGCTGCGCAGTAATTTATTGTCTTGCTGAAGCTTAATTGAAAATAATTTCCCTGTTTTTTATTTCTCCTTTAAGTAAACAATGAAATTAGGGAAATATGTTCTGTGAAGATTTGAATTCTTGTGAAGAAACAATTTATGCGTTTGACAAGCGTATAATTAGATTAAAGATTTTAAATTGTAGTTTTAATTTTAATGTTTTTTGCTTAATGCAAAATTTTTTTATTTGGATTTGCATTTTTGTTAGTACATACTTTCTACAATTTCAATTGTTTTTCACTCATATTCAAATGTGGCAAATGTGCCACACAAGAGCTAAATCGCACACGTTAACCTTCACACACACATACATAATATTTACATGACAATACAAGCCAGCTGCATGCCAAAACACTTGAAAATTTCCCCCGAAAATATATTGCCCATTTATTCATTCATTCGCTTTGCCACTTGCACTCACCTGTCTTCTCAACCATTTTGCACTATTTCTTCGTGTGTCTCTTTCTTCTCCGTTCTTCTTCTTCTGCCTGCTGCTGCTGCGGCTACTCGAGTTTAGCGCCGCGTGGGTTCGTTGCTTTCGTTTTGCGGGGCAAAAGTGCGATTGGGATTTCGGCTATGTTTTGTGGGGTATTCGAGACGTACTTGGGCACACTTGAACGAAATGATTGTGCCAAATGTTTTTTATTGCCAAATAATGATTGTTAAGGTTAAGTGGCTGGGAGTTGCACAATGGTCAGAGACGCAGACACTTGACCATAAAAATTGTTGCCTCGATGTTCGATATTTTTCGTTTCGTTTCGTATTGAGCCGTTCACAATTGCGCAAATGCCGCCTATATGTGCACCGCTATAAATCTGTTATACTGTCCGAAACTAACGATGACAATTTCACTTAACGGCAATTGTTTAGCATTTCTTTTGTAGGCGAAACTCTGGATTTTTGTTTTTGTTTCGCTGTTTTTTATGTTTTCTTTTACAGCGCGCGATCGTTTAACGAAAATGAAATGAAAATGAAAGCGCGACTATGAAATTTACTCAATTTAATTAACTTGGCTTAGTTGGCGCCGCTTCGCCAGATAATTGAAATTGAAAACGAAATTGAATTTATTTTATGATAGCGAGCACTTGATGAACTATCTGTAAAAACTTTCTGACTTTGATTGTTTGGGCCAGAGTTTTGTTTCGATTCGCTTTGCTTCGATTGGTGAGTTTTTGCTTTTGGCTTTTGATTTGATTTGATTTTGCTTTGCTTTGCTTTGCTTTACGTTCGCTGCTGCCACGTTCGCTGCTCGAGCGCAAATAAACGTTACGGCCGCTGTGTCTGTAACTGATATACTCTCAGTCGGCCCGCTGCCGCTAGCGCCGGCTGCGACGACGACTGCGCTCGCTCGTTATGCGACGACTGCGACTGCGAAGCCAGGCAGCGCAGTCAGCGCAGCCTTTTAGCATTTGGGCTTGGCGCTGAGCTGCTGCTGCTGCTGCTGCTGTGTGGATTTACCGTTAAAGGACTGACTGCCTGACGACTTGCCCTTATGACTTAATTAGTACAGTTTGCATACGACCTATACCCTGAACAAGAATGTGAATGCGTAGCGGGTGTATTAGTTAGACCTCGAAAGTATTTTCTAAACTCAGAAACTTTATCATCTAAATTTTTGTTTAGCTAAAATACTATTATACTGGTATAATATAGTTGATGCCCATTTCCATTTCCTTATATTAAATATTAATTATTAATCATTAATTACTTTCTGAACTAAATTTAATAAGTACTAAAATACTATACAGTAGTATTTTATTATTATTATTTATGATTAATATTTCTATAATAAGTATCGCTTCTTAATCAATTATACAAATATTTCATAAATATAAAATACTACACAAAAGTATTTTATTATTACTATTTATGATTAATATTTCTATAATAAGTATCTCTTTTTAAACAATTATACAAATATTTTATAAATATAAAATTTTTCACCTTTCTGTCTTTTTATGTTCATTCATTTTCATATTTTTATACTGGTACATTAGGGATTTTTAATAAGAAAATAAAATATTTATATATTTGTATTTAAATTATTCTATACTCCTCATTCTTTATATCAATACTTTTTGAGATCTTTAAATAATTGAATGTTTAATTTTGCAATTTCCTAAAATCCCAATTAATATTTTTTTGAATTTGCTAAATATTTAAATACTACTCTTATTTACATTTTCTGACTTTCACAGTTTTAAGTGTATACCAAAATTCTGAAATATAATGTTTATAATTCTAAATAATTCATTATTTACTTTTTAGTAATTTATAGTAATAGCAATTTATAAAATAATAATGTTCTATTAAATCAACTAGCTATATAGCTTTCATTCAAAGCAATTTTAAGCTACCTAGGGTGTGCTATAGCACATCATACTCTGAAAACCTTGCGCTCTGTCACATCATTGTTGTTAACATTTCAAAAGTCACATTGAAGACACGTTCCACTCGAGAAGTGAACAAAAACTGATTAGGTCAACTGTTAATGCGTTATCAAAATGAAAAACTTAATTCCTTTAACTGATTAGCGGTAATCCAGCCTATCTACGACCTCCAATGCGTTGTCGTTGAATGGCGACATTACCTTTAATACTTATTTGCACATTAGTAAGTTTTTGCTATGCTAATGGGTAATAGTGGGACGATGTCTATCGCTCTTCACATTTCACTTGTTTCTTCTTTTTAAACAATTTCCCTTGCCTGTGCTCCGCTTTATTATTGATTATCATTGCACATTAGAGTTTTTTTTCTGTCATTGTTAATAGGCTCGCCCAGCTTATAGATACGCCCACTGCGAAACCTTGTCATATTTATTTCGGGCTCAAGCAACAGTTGCAATTTATTGACAAAACAAACCACGAATAAACAAACGAAGAAACGACAAAAACAAATATAGCCAAAAGATATAGTAGAGCGCACTTTTTTTGATAAATAATGCCCGTTCAGATGGATTTTCGCAGCTCAGGAAAACCACTTGGCCATTTGCTGCCTGATAAATTGAATCATATGTATGTGCTCAAAGCCAGACGGCCATAAAAATAGCCCGCAAGCAAGTGCCACTCGAAATTCGAATTCGAAATTTACAATACTTAAGATCGCAACTGTTATACCGAAAGCCATTATGTTTGCTTCGATTCGATTCGATATGAGCCAATTTAGGATCTATGCATGCATGGGAAATAACGTATCGAATTACAAATTGAAAAATAATGGGAAATTTAGCATATCACTCATAAATCTCAAATGTGCTAGAGCCAATCTGTTTCTTCCCTTGCTTTAATTCTACTTGAAATAATTTGCAGAAGCACGCACCTAAGACTGTGCTAAACAAATTTGTTGATGTCATCAGCCTAGATTTCTTTTTAGCCAGTCTCTGTTATATAAATACAAATTAGGTATTTCCATTTCCAAGAAATTTAATTACACTTGTTTACTATTGTGAACTTAAAGCCGATTCTACTTCATCTTTTTCACTGCGCGCCCATTCAAACGGCGGAAAAATATATTATTTTTTGTTTAATTGTCGAATTTGCTTTGAACAACGAGCATGAACAAAAAGCAAGTACTTGATAATAATGGGAATTTCGAGGTATACAAATAAGAAGTAGAAAACAATTTGTTAGCAAGTTGATATCAAATTAAAAAAGAATTAATATGCAAATTAAGCTCAGGAAGTAATAAGTATTGGATACAAAATAATATTATAATTAGTATATATGTATTTATATATATTTATTATTCGTGTTATTATTAGTTACTTAGACAGCTTAGCTGTCTGTCTAATATTGTAACCAAGATTCAGACTAAGCATTTGCATATGTACTGCATAGAATTCTGAATTGATAATTTATAATTAATAAACTCTGGTCGAAGATATTCTAACTAAAAAGCGAATTTTTGAATTGAAATGCAGATAAGTTGATCATATCAAAATATAAATAATATTTAATAAAGATATTTATATATATATATAAATAATAATTGATATTTGTTCATATCTATAATTTGCTATTAATAATAAATATAATATTGCTAAAATAATACTAAAATATGGCAGACCCCATAAGGTATATATATTCTTGAGCAGGGTGACGAGTTGAGTCGATTTAGCATTTTCTCTAATTATTGCTTCCCAATATTTCCGCAAAATATTTCCTCTTTCTTCTAAGTATTTCCTCTTATTATTTCCCTTACGTAATTGCTCTACGTATTATACGTAGTTCCTCTACGTCTTTGATGCTTATAATTCACACACTCGACTTCACTGTATTACGCTGACCTCCACCAGGCCTGGACCACTAAAGACTGACTGAAGAAATGCTGCAGCTGCTGCCCTTTATATATGGTCACTTTTACTCAAGCACTGTCTCTCTCAAACACAGCAGGCAGCGCTCGTTGCAGTTGAACTTCAAGTGCCCAAATGGGAACGCTCTCTTATGCTGTGAGCATTCTAGCTGCGTTTTACCTAAATACAAATGAATACTGCTACATACACATAGACAACATTAATGATATTCTGCTCTTCTTCTCTCTTTGCTTTTACTTGAGCTCGAGCAAATAGCGCTCGTTGCAGCATTCTACTGCTGCGAGCATTCTAGCTTCGTTTTACACATACACATACCAAAAGAGAACTGCTGCCTACACATAGACAACTCTAATGATCTTTTGCTCTTTTTCTCTCCTTGCTTTTACTCAAGCACTGTCACAGCAGGTAGCGCTCGTTGCAGTCGAGCTTCAAATGATTAATTGGAACGCTCTCTTATACTGTGAGCATTCTAGCTTCGTTTTACCTAAATAAAAATACCAAATGAGAACTGCTGCATACATGTAGACAACTTTAATGATCTTCTGCAGTGCTTCTCTTCTTGCTTTTACTTTTACTCAACTACTGTATGCGTGCGTGCCCTTGTGTGTCTATGGTTGTATGTATGTGTGTGTGTGTCTTTTATCGAATATCTATCGAATAACTTTGGACATACACATAATTTAGGGAGTAAATATATATTCAAATTTCTTGTCTTATGTATAACAGAATTTGCTTTTTGCCTTTCAACCCTTTTAATAAAAATTCCCTAGTATTATATATAGTAAATCTTTAACTCTACCCAAACTCCTACATATATATATATTTATTTATATTGGACTTGAATGAAATTGCGTCCACAAAACAATATCAAAAACGTAGCGATGTGCGTCGATCGGCGAGTGGTTTCTTTGGTCTTTTGTTGTTGTTGCTGTTGTTGCTATTGGCCCGAATGATTTACAGTTATTGGCATGGCTAATCGGCGAAATGAATTTCGTGTGCAAAACTGGCAACTGGCAGCAATAAACGCAAATGATTCAGTTAAAAAATGGAGCCATGAAATGGCCAAAATAAAAATTGGTACACTTTGTGGTTTCGCTCAGGTGTAGTTGGGAGTGTGCCACGTGCAATTGTTATTGAGCTCTGAGCTATGAGCGGATCATTAATTTGATCTCTATGTGCACGCACACACATACACACACACATACACACAGAGTAAATAAAGGTCAATGTCGCCCGCTTTGACACTTCAGTGCCCAGATTTAGCTACATCCATCAATCTTTCTGAGTCAGTGCGAATCCGAATTTGAATTTGACTCTCGAGTATTCGAGTTCGAGTTCGAGTCCAGCCTGAATATATATATACACATATATAGACTCTTTCGCTGTCGCTGTCAGCGTCTCCCGTGTCGTTTTAATTATGTTTAAGATCTGCAATTTGTATCTAATATTTTCATACACTCATTATTATTTATATTTTGGCTAAGTTTGTCAGGTGTATTCATTCGCGTGTTTCAATAAGGCCAACATTTTGTTGTTTTTGTTGTCTCTTCGACTTCGTCTTTCGCGACGACGATCTTGGCATGACTATGACTAACTGTTGTTATACTTGAGGCATTAAGTGCTGTTATTGTTGCTGCTCGAAATCTTGGGCTATTGACAAAATGATTTTTTTTTTTTTTTTTTGCAGCTCAACGCACGCATAGCGTGGGAAATTCTTCAAAAAATCACCCAAATGTTTCTATGTGGGCGTTTGCTAATGCCTCAACAATGCATCAGCTGCTTACACAATATATTTATATATTTCTACTGAAATTGACTAAAGACTAGCTTAAACTAGTGTCTTTACAATTGTTTCCTTTTGGTAGACTATGGTAAAACTGATTTTTTAATTAAAACTTTCTTTTTGTAATTATTTTTCGGATTTCATAGTCGATTTATTACTGCTTTTTGTGTCTTTCTTTATAGTCGATATTGAACGACTTTTAAATGCTCTGTGTTGCCTGAGTGTTTAGTTTATTGGAACTTAAAACTGTTATACAAACAGTTAATGGTGCTGTTATGCAATATAATAAAATGTTTATGTATAAAATAATAACAAATAATAATCAAAATAATTAAAATAAAAGTAAATTCAAGCGCAATTTTTTATATTTTCAGACAAGTCAAATAGTTTATAAAAATGTATTATATATTAATAAAAATATAATTTAATAAGCTAATATATTTTTATCGAAATTCATTTAAGAGAATTAAAATTAAAATTGAAGCTATAAGTATAAAGCTTTGGCAAGTCGAATAGTGAATAAAAAGATAAATAAAAATTAATTAGAATAACTTAATATGTTTTGTTTTCGAAGTCCATAAAAAAAGTTTGCTACATATTGATACAAAATTAATTATAATATTTTAATATGTTTTTTTTCGAAATCCACTAAAAAAAATTAATTAAAGCCATAAGTCACAAAAGTATAATTGTATCCCATAAAATTTACATGATTGCAGAAAGTATAATAGAAACTTTAATAATAAATGCTTTTCATTTTAACAGATAGCAATGCCAAAAGAGTCGAAACTACTTTGCTCAGAGTGGTTAGGTTTTCCAATATATACTCGAACAGCATTAGCTGACATCCATCACGATTAATTCGTTGTACTCTCGGCACAGAGTGCGCCGATCGCTCAGTTCTGACTGATGAGGCGTCGTCTCGGGGCACTTCCTGCCAGAGAGGCGCGTGCGCTGCCAAAATTGCAGGCAATTAACAATCTTCGTATTAAGTTTTTATTTATCTTAAAGTTTTTTTTTCGTTTTTTTCAGTTTCGGCTTTTGCCGTCTGCCGTTTTTTCCGTTTGAGTTTGAACACTTGAGTCCGAAACAGAAAATTGATTGACACAGTCAAGTGCGTGTGTTGGCTTTTGTCTAGTTCGAAATTCGCCATTTGTGTTTGCTTAATTGTTGTAGTATAAAAATAATCGTATTTGCTCAGCCGAATACCGAGAACAGTATTTCAATTTGGCATTTTTTTCCCTTTGGGTTTTTAGCTTAACTTGGCTTTTGTTTTTATTCCTCAGCTGAGCTTGTACACTGAGCTCATTAAGGCTAAGTATTCTGGGTATAATGCCTATTTGAGAATGTATGTAACAGGCAAGGGCGAAAGAATTAAGATCTAGATATGATATATGTAGAAGCTTGGATTTAGCCATATTCGATTGATATAGAATATATATCATCGATAAATATAGATACCTTAACCATAACTAGAAGAGTAGAAGAGAATAATATCTACTCTAGTATTTCATATTACAGAGTATCTCTCAGTCAGTCACTCTCTGAGCACTCCACACTTTTACTTGTTTCTGCTACAGATTTTTGTAGATCGATAGTTAACTTTTTGCTCGCTGTCGGCGTCTTTTGTTTGTATAGCTCGTACGTGTTCTAGTAAAAAAAAAAAAGTCATGAGCTATGAAATGGAAAATGGAAATGGAGAAGGAGATGGAAATACGGATGGAAACGTAAAGGCGAATTCGCATTGGCGAATGCTATCATAAAAACAAGTAAGAAAGACTGCTCGACTAAGAAATACCCTGAACTAATATTTCAATAATTAATAATATAATAATAATTCTGACACACACACACACACACACACACACACACACACACACACACACATATATATATATATATATATATATATACACACACACACACACACACACACACATACACACACATACACACACATACACACACACACACACACAAACACATACATAGACACACATACATAGGCACCCCCGCATACAGTACTTGAGTAAAAGTAAGAGCAAGGAGAGAAGCACTGCAGATCATTAAAGTTGTTTACATGTATGCAGCAGTTCTCATTTGGTATTTTTATTTAGGCAAAACGAAGCTAGAATGCTCACAGCTGCAGAGAGCGTTCCAATTGCTCACTGGAAGCTCAACTGCAACGAGCGCTACCTGCCGTAGGGCTCAACATTTAAGAGAGACAGTGCACTGCAGTGCTTGAGTAAAAGTGTCCCTATATAAAGGGCAGCAGCTGCAGCATTTCTTCAGTCAGTCTTCAGTGGTCCAGGCCTGGTGGAGTTCAGCGCAATACAGTGAAGTCGAGTGTGCGAATTATAAGCATTAACGGCGTACAGGTATTACGTAGAGGAAATACGTAAAGGAAATACGTAGACGAATTACGTAGTGGGAATAGACAGAGGAATAGTACTGAATCGACTCAACTCTTCATCCTGATCAAGAGTATATATATTTTGTGGGGTCTGCCGCGCCTCCTTCAGCCTGTTACATATGTATATTTCAACAGAACCATTATACCCTGATTTCCCATTTTCAATGGGTCCAGGGTATAACAAGGCAATTCACAATATGTTTTGGGATCGCTGATAAGAAACAGATTTGCCAATTTGAGACCTCGGTCTATTTGCTGCTGCTTCCAATAGCCCGAAAGCTGTGTGAGCTGCATGTGATTTAAACAAAACAAAACTTCCGCACTTAACGATTGAACTAGAACTTTTAGTGCGCACTTTATGTTTAATTTGCTTAATTGATTGAGAAGCCCCTTGAGTTATGTACGTCCGGCTTTTCATTTGTCATTCCCATCAGGCATAGCCACAAGGGTCGCTCACAGGCCAAGCAGTGTTACCTCACCGATTTCACATTCGCCAGCCTGTTCAAGGGTAATAGGCATGCAAATAGACTGCTCTGTCATGCTGGGCTGTTCAAAGTTCAAGGACTCGTGTCCTGGCACCCAACTGGGCGTTGTCCAAGTCAGCTAACTGTCAAAAGCTCGCAGAGCAACTCATAAATTTGAATAATGAAAAGTCAGCTTGGCGGCGAGAGATTCTCATTTACATAAGTTTTACGATTCATATTGTTACACAAACTGAGCTGAGCAGTAAAACAGTATAATCGCTATATTTATACGTGCCGTATTTTAAACAGAAAGATTCAATTACCATGTGAGTGAGCGTGATAGAAATTAATGATTTTCCCTATACAAATTCAATATTCGTTCGCTTTTGTAACATAATAAATAGCATATACAAGCAACTAAAGCCAGGACACAAACCTGTTATAATTTATGGCACATCATAAAAGTATGCTGCACTTTATGGCGCTAGAAATGCAATGGATAATAAAAGAATAATTAAATATAATACTATTGTAAATAAACAATATATAATAAATATTTTATAAATATTTTATTCCATTTTTGTATTAATATTTTATTACTTTTTTTTATTATTTTTTATATTATTTTTTTATTAATATATTATTACTTTATATCAAATTATTCACTAATAATTGGCAATAGGAAATTTGAATTGTGCAACTTGGAGAAAAAAGGAAAAATATATTTCTGAAACTAAAATATGTTGATAAAATCTAAATAAATAAATAAAATGCAAAAATTTAAAACATAATAAAATATAATAATACTTATACAAAATTATAAAATCTTAGAATTTTGTTGTATTTAATTCAGTAATTATTTACATTATTATTATTATTATTTTATTTTGAATTTAATAAATTAGTTAGAGTTAAAGCAATATTTTTTTTCAGGAAATTAAAACACACAAAAAGAAATTGCAATTTGAAAATAACCAAAATAGAGACTTAGTACATTATTTAATTAGCTTTTCACACACACACACACGATGAATATGATTTACAAGCTAGATCTTCTAATCGGCTGTCACGGCAACAATTAGCTGAACGTCATGCGAATGACAGCTCGTAATCTGATAGTCTTCCAAGTTAACGCACCCACCCACACACGAACTCAGACATATGCCTCGATGGGGGATCGTAAAGCCAATTGAATGCGGCTCTGTTAACCATAAATCAGTGTTTATGGCAAAACCACAGTGGAAAAGTTTTTTTGGCTTGCACTAAATTAATTAAGTAAATAAGACATAAAATAAGAATACAAAAAAAAAACTAAAAATCAAAACATTGCGCCAAATAATTATTTGACTTTCGCTTCTGATAAGCCCAGCAATGAAAACGAGGCGGCAATTTTTCACAAACATCACGCGACCCGCCATTCGCTGTTTGTGTACCAATTCTCTGTGTTCTCTGCGCCAATAAATGTCTAAATATTTAAACAGATCATAAAAGACAATATATCGCTGATTGCACATGTTTATTTACCAACGCATTGGCAGTAATTGCACCCACTGTCGTGCTGTCGTCACACAGCGTGACAACCCTTGCCCCCTATACCTATCCCTTCTACAAACTCTAACCATCCACGCCTACACCTTTGCGTTTCAATTGACAATTTGTTTGCAATGGTATATTAAAGATACAAATATTTTATTCTATTCATAAAAATGCCACTATTTGTATTTTTAGATAAATTTTTTTAGAGTTTGCTTATCAATTTTAATAAATTTTATAAATATATTATTTTAATCAACTCATTTCGTACAGAAGCAGAATATATATTATTTAATAATAATATAATAATTCCTTGACTGTTAGTATTTTACAAAACTAAATATATGTATATCATATTGCTTAAACAAACTTTTATTTTTAAAATCATTTTTTATTTTTTACATATAAAGAAAATGTTATTTATTGGCAAATAAAATTTGAAATATGTAAACAAAATTAAATACGGTTAAGCAGTGTATTTTAGTTTGTGATTTTCTTATTTATTTTTTAATTTTCTTATTCACATAATTTTTGTTATTGTGTAAAATTATTTACTAATTATGTACAAATATTTTTTTCATTTAAAATATAGATATGCCTATAAAACTATATATTAATATATATAGTATTTTATATATTATTATCTATTTATTTTTTAATTTTTAAAACATTTATCGTAATATATTTAATATACTATAAATAATAATAACTAATATTGTCTAAGGCCAACCAATTAATAAAAGTAGGAAATTTACTACATATTTATAACAGAAATGTCCCATGGCTTACAAACAAATACCCTTTTTGGGTAAAGTTCTGCCATAAGCGAGATTCAAGATCATGTTACATTACATTACAACAACAGCAGTAACAAGAGCAATGCTAGCCGAGACGAAGGTGCGCGCACGCGCTCACTCGGCTGGTTTGCCCTCTCTCTCTCTGCCTACCTCTCTCGCTGCTTCTTCTATTCAAGCGAAGCATATAATGTTTTTTTTTACCGATTGTTTGCTCTGTTCTCTGCTAATTACAGCATTCGCCAACGCAGTCAGCACAGTGGAATATCCAATTAGCATTAACAATAAAAATATTACAGTACTTGCATTTATATTTAACAAACATTTTAGTTAAATGATTCAATTAAATGATTAATAAGTAAAAATTATAATAAATAAATATATGTACATATATTCAATCTCTGACTATTATATTATAAATATTCAGATTCTCCTTAGTATTGTGCTATAAATTAAAATTCATACTCAAGCTGATATAGCATACACACAGGATTGTACTTATTATATAATATCTTATATATATTATATATTTTTCATAAATTTTGGCATACGATTATCTTAATATAAGAATGCATACAAAAATATATATGTACATATTTATTTCTCTAAAGCTCAAATAAGTAGCTAATAACTTGAAGTCAGCTGAGTAAAAAAACAACAACAAAAAATCGTTGCTGATAAGAAGCACAAAAATAAAATTGTTCACTATAAAAATTTACGATTTGATCTTGAACATTTATGACTAATGTAAGCTATGAACAATATTAGTAGCAATTATAGTGGCTAGCCAGTAAATGAATTTAATAAATCTAAACATAAATGCTATGATTTTAATTCATTACCTTTTCTATGGAGCGAGCCCACTGTGCAGCGCTATGCGCTTAACTTTTCGGTTTTTGTGTTCGCCGTCTTCGAACTTTGCGGTTTTTATGGCGCGCAGTGTTTGTTGTTAAGTCCAAGTGCGCGGATCGTTTAGAGGAGGCCTGATCGACTCCTGCCTAGATAAGTTTAATTTTGTCGTTGAGTCTTTTGTGAGTTTTAAACATTTCGGTGTGTACATACATAATTGAAAAAGGTGGCATTTATTGCATGTTTCTGAGGTGTCAATAAGCTGTTGAGATTGTTGTCGAACTATTGTATATAAAACAAGGTAAATATGCTAGAACAAAACGTATCGAATTTGCTAATTAACAAATGCATACTTTACCTTCTGTTATACTATTGCATTTCGTTTGTTGAACTTGGTTTTAATTTGCTATGCATTAAACAGTAATCGGATTAAAATATAATAAAAGTCTTTACATTAAAATATATACTTTTATACTAAAATATTTGATGTTAATATAAATAAATACGTCGAGTTTTAAGTATAAACAAAATTTCTAAATTTGTTCTCTACTGATAAATTGTATTTTATATTTCTTCCTCGCGTACGTTGCACTTGTTATAAAAGTGTAATATGTAAAAGAGTAAAGAGAACCATAGAACATCCCACATATACTGACTACTGTTATACTATTATATTTCTTATTCCACTTTCCACAAGTCTTTCTATCATATACAAAAATTGCCCCACATACAAAATATAAATAAAACGTAGGATTTCGAGTGTGACAATTGCGTCTACACGCACACACACACACACACACTTGTAGCCTGCTGTTATACACTCAGAACTATGTATTCCACTTTATTACCTTGCTATTGATCTCATTTCTTGACTACGCTTTCGCTTTACTTGCTGCTCTTTTGACCGCCAATCCCAAAAGATGATCTCAGCAAGACACAGAATTTTGGACTCAAAACACACGTGAGATCATAAAAAATAAAATAAAATTGTCTTCGACTTTAGTGTAAATTAAATCAAAAGAACAAAATAAAGAGAACAAGCATTCTGAGAAAATGCTTACATGAAAAATTAAGATGTAAAGATATGAGTTTCATTAGAAAATAATGCTTTGCTATAAAAAAAATATATTTATACATGTGTATGTATATGTATTCATATGTATATTAAAAGAAAAATGAATTTTGTCTAAATGCTGAATTTATATAGCCACAGAAATTACTTTAGATATTATATATTTATATCTATGTAAATAAAATAAAATATATGTCGGTCTATAAACCAGACCCCTTAATTGTAAGCGCGGCGATGCGTGTAATCATGCGAATTTAGCTATACAAATATAACAGATTTACATATTACAAAGTTGAGCTCCATTGTGCAGCTAATTAGAGAAACTAATCATAGCGTGTGTTTATACAGAGAGAATAATCAGATTATTTCAGTTACGTGGCCGGCCTTAGTTTGGTATTTAATGGTTCGTAACGTGCGTACGATAAGCTTTATTTTTAATTTATTTTACATCTGTTACTCCAGCTCAGCTCGAACTCAATACAAACTTTTTTTTTTTCTCGCACCGCATACAAATTTCTATTTGTGGTTTAAGTGAGTTTTATGTCTATTTAAGTGACAAAGTTGCGACTGTAGCATGTGACGATAATATCAAGGCATGTCATCAGCCTCTACAAATGGAGAGACTTTGCTCAGTGGGCTGCGGCTTATCTACAGTAGAACAGTTTGTGTGTATGCGATGAGCATATGGCAAGACTTGTCATCAGCCTTGAGCATTGGCTGGCACTGATCTTCAGCAAAACACTTTAATGCAGCATATAAGAATGCTATCAGCATCTGGAATTAATAATTCGAAAATTCGAGTATAACACTTTCTATATATACGATGATTATATAGCAGGCATGTGATCATCGTCTACAATTGAATATTTGGGGCATGTATAACAATTGTATGTATGCGATAATCATATGAAACATGTCTTTAGTCTGTAGTAATGTTTCATATGAGCATTGAAGTATAACACATTTTAGGCAGTTTCATTGATATCAACTGAGCTTAATATTCAATATATATGTAGAGTATGTAGAATATATACTTCTGTAACTGTTTTCTGTAGTAAGACAATTTTAAAGCTACAACAATGTTATCAGTTTTATGTATTCGCCGTATACTTCACTATTTACTGGACTGTCATCAAGTATAACACTATGTAAACTATAAAAAGATCATTAAGTGAAGCTGCTTACCAGTATAACACTTTGTATACATGCAGACTGAATATAATGTTAAGAATAGACATTCCTTCATTTTGAATAAGCTTTCTATCGTATAACAGTTATTTCGAAAATCATGTAATAATTTGCATTCCATAAATTGACAAAAAGGTCGACATCAGATGAGGAATTTCTTATATTTAATAAATATATTTCTTATTTATATGTTATATCATATGTTGTTCATTTAACATAAAATAGAAATCGTAATATTGAGAAAGCAATAAATTGAATAGCTGTCATCAAATGAGAGCTTTTAATTAATTTCTATTCAAATGAAATTTATTATATTGTTAGTTGATTTAATGGGATCGACTGCCTGGCACAGTTCATGAACTTTTGTGTGCCGTTTCTGGAATTTCTTTCAAATGTATGCGTGTATTTTATTTTATTTGTAATTTTCATATTTTTTTTGACGATTCGGAAGGTGTCAGAATGCAGTATTCCGATTATAGATGTTTCGCAGTTGGAATTATTTGAGGCGTCGGCTTCGGCGTCTTTTGTTTCATTTGTGTGCAAGAATTCAGTTAATTTGTGTGCGGGTCGTTAATTTGTTGAGCAAACATTGAGCAAACTACACGATTTACAAATCAACAAAATATCACGCACGAGCGCAATTACAGAATTATTAAATACATATTATATATTTGCACATGAATTGGATTTAATTTTGGCTAAAGAAATACAACAAATAGAAATCAAAACGGATTGGCATTGTTTTGTATTTCTATTTGCTAAAACTAATCGTTAAGAGATAAGCGTCTCTTGATTAATTATAACTATTCTACAACTGGAACACGCTATCATTGCCACTTGAGAGAATTGAATTGATAAATATGCTTTGAGGCAGGTGTTAACAAAAAAAATTGAATGGTTCTTAACTCTGATTAACAATAGCTGCATTGGAATGGCGTTTAGACACATCGTAATACCTATAATATTTAATTGGAAAATTCTGTGGGAAATACTCATTAAATGTATAATTCCTTTTGAGTAATTAAGCTGATTACAAAATTCTTATGACCCAAGGTGCTGTTGGATGAATAATCTCTATGACAAATAACTTGGGTATAACAGAATATATGAGTGTCGAAACACTCATGGGCAAGCCAAGTAGCAGAAGTTATATATTTGATTATTCCCATTTTAAATAGACTTGATTAGTGCTATAATCTTCACATGTTATCTAGTGAGAGTAGTGTGAGAGTATAAATTATCCAAAGTTTGTATGGAGAGTTATTGATAGAATATTTTTAAGCTATTTTGATTTATCGTATATTATTTAGATGAAACTTAAGGAACGTCGAGTTTGAGGTGCGCCATCTGTTGTCAACTAATTGACAATATCTTTGTCAATATAGCAATCTGAATTTATGGCAAGTCCCAAACAAGATGTCACCTCGAACATTTATCTATTAACGGCCGCCAATTAAACTCGAATGGGGAATGGCAATCGATATCAAAAGAACACTTGAAGTCATGTGGCTGATGTATTGATATATTACAAGCTCCCACTCAAACGTCACTGGCAGCAGTCTAGAAAATGAACTGCTATTACATACACTGTAATTAAAAATTGAGTTTAGCTGTGAAGAATTCGTTTGAGAATTTCTTTAAATAAACTTAGCCAAACTTATGATATGATAATTTTTCGTAATTAACTTACTTCTCAATTCTCTTCATCTATATATGTATATCTCTCCTACAAATTACATTTTACAGAGTATACAAAATTCTCATTCTGAGCTCTACATATAAAGACTTGCATTAAAATTATACAAAGCATATAAATAAAGCAATAATCAATAAATGAAAAACTTGCATAAAAAATAGAAATAAAATCTTATTTTCAATTCTAAAGTTTTCATTTCGAATTCTCAGCATTGCGTAATCGTTGATTGATATTTATGGCAAGTCTCTGGCTCTTAGAATACATTTATCATGCGTTTCATCTAAAGTAAAGTATGATTGTTGTTGTTGTTGTGTCTGTTATGTTGCTGTGCGATGGCATGGCCAACCGCTTGTAACCCATTTTTGGCCTGGCCACTGCTCTTGACCGTATTGCGAGCAACACTTGCGCCAAATACGAAAAGCAAACAGACGACCCGACCACAAGCAGGCAGGGCGGCTGATGGGGACAGGGAGGAAGGTCAAGAGGGGCAGCAATTATAGCTAATCAATTAGGTTGCGGCTCAAGTACTTATGCGCCACTCTGCAAGGGAAGGGAGAGAGAGTGAGGGAGAGGTTCCAGCAGCTGTAGCTAATCCCCCAGATGCGAGCCATGCGTGGTTGAGGTTCAAGGGCAAATACATAAAAGGGTAGGAGGGTGAGGGCGAGGGGAATCATGCATTCAATTAGGCTAAGCCTCAAATACTTATACAGTCAATATTTATCATTTAATATTTACCCCAATTTCGCGACTTGTTGCCAATTATGCAAATAATACTCCATTCTATATGCTGATAATGTAATCACCACAATACGCAGTTGAGCCAATAGTTGCTTAATGCTCAATTAACAATTTTGCATATGTTTATTTGCTATTTAAGTGACGTCTAAGGCCAACGTACCTACATGAGAGTGTGTGTAGAGTGTAGAGTGGAGAGTGGGATCTGTAGAGTGTTATAAGAGGTGTAAAGTAGAGTAGAGTTAAGTGTTAAGAGTAGAGCAGAGTGTTGAGTGTGTAGTGTGCGTAGATGCAATAGTGTAGAGAGTGAAACGTATATAAACTAGGTAGAGCTTGTTGGAATTGTAGAGAGTGAAATGTATGTAGAGTAGGTAACGCATGCAGAGTGTAGAATTTAGCGTAAAGTGCTTGGAGAGTTCATAGTAAGGAGTCGAATGTATAGGAGTGTAGGTGGTGTAGAGGGTGTGGGAGTGTAGCGAGTGAATCGTATGTAAAGTATGTAGAGCATTTATAGAATTAGAATTTGTAAGAATGTAGAGTGTTTATAAAGTTAATAATGAGGAGAGTGCTTAGAGTATGTAAGAATAATAGTGGAAAAGACTAGAGCTGCGTAGAGAAGAGTAGATCAGCAAAAGAAGTACACAGTCTGTCGAAACAGCGAATAGAAACCGCTGAGGGAGCTAAGATTTTAGAGAGTGTAACTGTCTAAGGCTGTAGAGCGCTCATAGTATAAATAGAAGGGTCCGACAAAATAAGGCGTTCAGTGTAGCAGCGTCAAGTGTGTGGAGTGGTCGCATAGGGCTGAATTTCTAGAGCAATTGTTAAGAATAGTAAACGAATAAACTAGAGCTGAGTAGAGAAGAGTAGATCAGCATAAGAGTACACAGTGCATTGCACTGTGTCGAAACAGCGAATAGAAACAGCTGAGGGAGTTAAGTTTTGCAGAGAGTAACTGTCTAAGGCTGTAGAGCGCTCATAGTATAAATATAAGGGTCCAGCAAGTAAGTCGATCAGTGTCGCAGCGTCAAGTGTGTGGAGTGGTCGCATAGGGCTGAATTTCTAGAGCAATTGTTAAGAATAGTAAACGAATAAACTAGAGCTGAGTAGAGAAGAGTAGATCAGCATAAGAGTACACAGTGCATTGCACTGTGTCGAAACAGCGAATAGAAACAGCTGAGGGAGTTAAGTTTTGCAGAGAGTAACTGTCTAAGGCTGTAGAGCGCTCATAGTATAAATATAAGGGTCCAGCAAGTAAGTCGATCAGTGTCGCAGCGTCAAGTGTGTGAAGTGGTCGCATAGGGCTGAATTTCTAGAGCAATTGTTAAGTTATAAAGTGTATTATAATTTATTTTTTTCGCTTTTTAAGTAATAAAGTCTTTTATAATATGTTTTTTATTGTTGTTATTTGTTATTTATTGTTTTTAATTTCGCCTTGGAATTACGAATTTAATAACATATCACTTACAAACTAAACTTTTGAAAGTCTTCTTCTTCCGAAGAGCCAACATTCTGTTAAACACTGAATTATGCCAATTGTTGCAGCATTCCATTTGTCTATTAGTTTTATCAATTCAATTGAAACTCTAGCTCTACACGTATATCCAGACTTTGCTCTGCAAACCACAGACAACAAGAAGCAGATTAAGAAGAAGATATAAATAAAGTCTATGACTATTATATGGGTATTTTCCCCATTCGGTATTTCTAAACACTTCTCTGGCAGTCAATTTAATTGCCTGTGTCTATAGCTGCAAATGTAACTGTGGAGGTGTCGGAAAACCAATTAGGTAGCATGTCAACGATGTCATCAAACGGATATGGCTGTCATAGACATTACTCATTCGTATGCGCATCGAGTCCGGCTGGTCTGTGGCCCGTATTAAGAGCTGCATTCAAATGCGGTCATCGCCCACTTATGCTGGACAATTGTTCAGTTGCGAGCAGAGAGTGCACATGCATTATTAATAGACCTCTTGGACCTCTGTATCTCGTGTCATTGTCTAGCTGATCGCCACCTGAAGAAGATGGGCAAGTTCGAGTATTCGCTGGGTCTCAACGAGTTCAAGTCGAAGGATCTGCGCCTCTGGCAGGCGCTCATCGGCGAATTCATTGGCAATCTGATATTGAACTTCTTTGCCTGCGGCGCCTGCACACAGCCTGAGGATGGCACCTTCAAGGCACTGGCCTTTGGCCTGGGTGTCTTCATGGCCATTACGGTAAGCAATGCTTGTCCTTTGAGCTTGACTGAGTGATAACTGATTGTTAACAATTCCCCTAGATTGTGGGCCATTTGAGCGGTGGCCATGTCAATCCAGCTGTTACCGTGGCTATGCTCGTAGCCGGACGGATCAGTGTGCTGCGCGCCATCTTCTACATTGTCTTCCAGTGTCTGGGCGCCATTTCAGGCACGGCGGCTGTTAAGGTGAGCAATAAAATTATATCTATATATAATTGAGATATGTATATGATAAAACAATACACAAGTTATGCAAATAGTATAATAATATCTAAAGAGTTTTTACAGCAATTTAAAATTAAATTATTCTATATTTACAAGTATATATAATTGAAATGTGGAACAGGTCGAAAGTATATTTTTTGTTATTTATATAAATTTAGTCCTAAACTTGGAGAATAAATAGTTTCCCATTAAAAATGCACTAGTTAAATCAGTTTTTATAGTTATATATATTTTATATCTGAATTATACGAATAAGATTCTAAACTAACATTATTTATAAAGTAAGGAAATATTTAATGATATAGTGGCGCTATTTTTGTTATATTTAATCACTTTCCAATTAAAATTTCATACCAAATAATATTGCTTTTAATTTTTATGGCTATACGAAACAATATACAAAATAAATACATTTAAATATTAGACAAGACTTACTTTATAAACTATATTTTATACTTAAATCGTTTTATATCGAAACATTTTAGATCTTATCCTGTAAAACTTCTAGAAATTATATTGCTATAATATACTATACTTATTCTTAGGTATAGGGAAATAAGAAAAAGTAAATAAATAATAACAATAATAATAACAGACAAAGTATCAAGGCGGAATTATTATAAGTATTACTATTTTCTATACATTTTAGTAGTTTTCTGTATTCAAAATTATATTATTTTGATATTTTAATTTATCATATGACAGTTCATAAATTGATTGATTATCAGAATAGTAATATAATATATAATTCTTTCGTCCATGCTCATTCAAATCTCTTGGTCATTGCAGATCCTGCTCGATTCCAACTATCACAATGGTCTGGGTCACACCAGTCTGGCGCAGAATTTGACGGAGCTGCAGGGCATGGGCATTGAGTTCTTCCTGGGCCTCGTTCTGGTGCTGACCGTGTTTGGGGCCTGCGATGCCAACAAGCCCGACTCGCGGTACACAGCTCCCTTGGCCATTGGCATGGCGGTGACCCTGGGCCACTTGGGCACCATTCATTATACGGGCGCCAGCATGAATCCGGCACGCACTGTGGGCACTGCTTTTGCCACGGGCAATTGGAGCGCACATTGGATTTACTGGGCCGGCCCCATATTGGGCGGCATTGCGGCCGCTCTGATCTATACTCAGATACTGGAGGCGAAGGACACGCCCAAGAGCACCGAGAACGCTGAGAAATATCGCACGCATGCCGATGAACGTGAGGTGAGAGCTTTTGCGGCTTGGCATGACAAGAGTTTCTATTGAAACAACACACCTACACTCACACACACAAAAACACACACACCTACACTCACACTCAGATTGTAAATAAGTAGCCTGATAGCCACATAAAATACACAGCTTGACTTCTGTTCTCATTCATCCTCTTTACAGCTACGCAAACTGGAAGGATCACGCGACTATGCCTAGTTCTAGTGAATATCCTGTATAAACATCCTGTTCGAAGGCCACTCACAGCCCGTCGAGTTGCCAGTCGAAATGCTCAACAAGAATTGAAAGGGAATTTAATTAAATTGATTCCGTTTCGTTACAATCTTGAATAATATTTTCGTATACGTGTTAATTTATATATGTATGTGCGAGTATTTATGTTATATTATTTATGCAACATCATTTTAAAAACTAATATTTAATTTAAGCTGTGCTTAACCCCACACAAATTCAAGTAAACTATTTCTATACAGATTTCAGTTCATAATAAAGAGTATTATCAAGAAAATATATGTATTTATATGATTAAATAATGATATGATAATAATAATGAGTAATATTATATAGAATATCACATCTGCCTATCTGCCGCTGTTCATTTTACTGCACAGCAAGCGAATATACCCGTTTTCAGTTATTCAATTTAATAAAACTTACGACAATTTTAGTTGAATGCTATTCAATCGGCAAAGCAGTTGAAAAGCTCATATCCAAAGCTTTCAAAGCGTTTGCCAATACTGTCATATGTTGGCGCCAGAAGCTTAACAGTAGCAGAAAGCACACGCTCACGCACACACACACACACACACAGCAGGTAGTGTTTGAAAATAGCAACAAAATGCCATGCGCCAAAGTGGAGAGAGAAAGCACAGAAGGAAAACTGAAAAATGTAGCGCATAGACTCAGTTGATGTCGTTGCGTGTTGGCTGAAAGCGTAAAAGACACAAATTGTCGCTTGTAAATAAATAGATGACAATAAATATAAATAAAAATAATATTTAATAATATAATAATAAAATACATACACGTGAAAATTAGTGAAGAATACAAATGCAAGTATTTGTGAATTGCATAAAGTGTTAATTCAAGCCACCAAATTTCGTGTCACCTGCAAATAGAAGAATCGACAACGAAAACGTCAAAGTAAAGCAAGCATAATCAATATGAATTCACGCTGTTAAAGCCAACAGCCTTGCAAATGTGGGCATGTCTAAAGAAAACGGTCAACTTAAACGAGCATAAGCAGAAAAAATTGCATTTGGCCCACTATTGGGCAGCCAAATCGATTTCTAGTTGCATGTGTATATTATGAAACACCTGCGCGACTATTGAGCCAACCCGCAGGACAGCGTTCCTCCGGTCGCTAAATAATACTTTGCTAATCAATACACTCACGTGCAAGTGCAAAAGGTAATAAATGTTCCATTTCGCCCCAGAATTGAAAGTTAAATGAGCAATGAAAAAGAACCAAACTCAAACTACAAAAGCAAAATATTAAAGTGCGTGCGAAAAAGGAAACACGCAGTCCGTCTGACCAGCCGATAGAGTGAGAGTTAGAGTGAGAGGGAACGCACTCCTCAAAGAGAGCCGACAAAGAGCAAAGAGCAACGTGAGAGCGTGTGCGTGTAAGTTGCAGCTGTGTGCGTGTTGTTTACATTGGCTCGCGCTTTTCTCGCTCTGCTCTCTCCATCTGCTTCTCAGCTGTGCTTGTGCCTGTGCCTGTGGCGCGAGCCCAGCTTAATAACCGGCTACTGTAAAGCGCAATAACAGTTATTTGACAGCAACAATTAATTAAATCATTTAGCTAAGCACATACTCGAGCAAAATCAGGGCACCATTTATACATGTGATAGCTGCCAATTATGTGACTACACACACAAACACACTCACACACACGCACACACATTTGTTTGTTGCCATAAATCAAGCACTCGCCGGGTCGAAATACAATAATAAACAGCAAAACAAACTAAAATCTATAGTCAGTGGCTATAATAAAAATAAAACCTTCACCCAAAATCTGTCAATAAAGAAGAACAAAGTGTGTGTGTGTGTGTGTGTGTGTTTGTCATATACGTACTCTACTTATACACTTAAAGCTTTGGCGGTTTATTTCTGTTCAGCGCAAATGATGCGAATTCCTCATGTCATCTAAATACATATGTACATATATAAATGCAAATTTTAGTGTCTGCTAGTAACACAATGTTTGATTGAAAATTTATGGTACAGTATAGCCTGGCTAAGTCGGATTGATTACAAAATATGACGTGTAGTATTTTAAAAAATGTTATTTATTTATAATATTTATAATAATAGGCTCACATTTGATTTTTAATTAGAGTTATTTTGAATAAATATAAATTTGAAATTTGTTATTATAATATTTATAAATAAATTGACAGATAAATGCAGGATTTTGTATTGCAGTTATCGAAGGTTTAAATTAGAGTAATTTCTTCTCAATGATTTAAATGATTTAATTTGTTATATATTTTAAAAAGATTTCATTTTCAGTTCCAAAAAGAACAAATTCCTGATAGCTTTAATTAAAATAATTATATTTAACGCTAAAAGCCAAATATTAAATATAATACAGAATAATAATTGAAGGTTTATATTAGATTAACCTGTTTAAGCATCAGTCTCGAAAAAGTTAACAGATTTTAGCTTCACACACACATGTATCCATATGTACATATGTATAGATTATATATTATCTCTTTTGTGAAGCGTACAAGTGATGCTTCCTTCAACAAAAATACTAATCAGAATACATCATATATATATATTTACACACACACACACATACACTTACATATACACACATATTCTTTATAGCCTACTAAAACACCTTTGCCTCCAGCATACTTAACCACAAACGCGACATACACACACACACACACACAGAAATACCCAAGTATATTCACATTGACAGAAGCACATCTCTCGCTCGATGGGTTCAATGCACACACACAGATACGCACTGATTGGCTTTGCCACAGACTCTATTGACATCAATGGCAGCGATGTCATTTGGTCTCGCACATTGACCTAGAACACTTATTAGAGGTTATGCGCGTTGCTATAAATAGTTTACTCTCCATATGCATGGATAATATGCTATATAAATATAGATAAATCTGTTGAAATATATTTATTTATACGTGTGTGTGTGTGTGTGTTCATATGACGTACACACATGTTGGAGGCCAATGAAGCGGAAATTTCGTTAATAATTATCATCATAATTTCGGGATCACTGAATACTTTATCATTTATGGCACATTTAAATGCCACGCAAAGCTAGTTCTTTCAAATGTCTTCAATAATTTGTTTATAATTCGGTGTGGATAGATCTATTTATATGCACAGACTTTCACTTCAAATTAAGTTGATTCTCTCTTTAGATATAGCATGATTTATTATTAGAGAACTTTTCTCAACGCACACACAAGTGTGGGCATAATTTGTTTTGACAGCCGTCAAATAGAAGAAGTAGGAGAAAAACATATGTATATATCCAGTTCGTGAATTTTAAACAAGTTTACTAAATCTCTCAACTGTAGTAGGAAATTTAGACTCCCTTGCCTTGTTCATTATAGTGTGGAAAGTCTGTCTATGATTTTAAAAAGCTAACTGAAATTTTAGATATGTACTAAAATATAGAAAATACTCACTATAAAATAATACTAAGAGTTAGAAAAGTAGAAAGTATTTTAACTTCTTTTGTTGTCTGTCTATGGTTAGAATAAAAGTATATTTATATTTTATATATACAGAACTAAGTTATATTTATATATCCCTTGATGTAAGAAGTTTTCAAAAATCAAATAAATCTGCCTATTAGTTTTCTTTTCTCAAAAAAGTCAAGCACTGTCAGCATTCTATATATAAATCATGTGGCTCTATTGATTTTTGAATAAATTTCAAAATCTTAACGGAACGCTTACCATATAAATTTAGTCGGATGTTTATATGAATTTTATTGCATATACAAAAATCGAATATCATAAATATTATTATAAACAAATGTCACCCTCTCCACCTTTAGTTACGATCTATCGTAATAGCCAGGAAGTTATGCAGCTGGGCAGCTATAAGTCTTAGGGCTTCCATGCCGTAACGGGCTATCAAACACAATTTTAATCATATCGAAACGAGTTAGACAGGTAAGAGAGACAATTTATATTTAAAATATTTCATTATCATTTGCATATACATATATATTACAGAACTAAGGAGTGAAGCTATCAAACAAGGATGTGGACTAAAGAAAGCGCAGCCAGACAATGGCTGCTGGCCTTGGCAGGTAAAGACACCAGAAATGCATTCGACAGCAAGTGATTACGATTAAGTATTAATGCTCAATTAAGGCCAGGCAACAAGTAGCGAGCAGCTGCTTTATGGGCCAGCAGCACTTGTTTTTATTAGCCAAAAAGTCGAAGGTAAACGCGAGCCACTTCAAAGACCACACAAAGATTATTTACGAGCGCAGAATGGAAACAGAATCTTGTTGTTATATTTTACTATAATCGTGAAGTGTATAAATAGACAAACTAAATATGTGCCACAGCCAAACACACACACACACATACACAAATACATTTGACAGCGTCGGACAACGCGTCGTATGAGCAATGTGCTAACAGAAGAGCAAACAACATGAATTTTGTGTGTGGTTTGAAGCGTAGAAGAGTATAACAGTTTACAACAATCTCTCTCTCTCTCTCTCTCTCTCTCTCTCCCTCTGAATTTATTAGTAAATGTATTCATTTTAATCGAAAATTAATTTAACAACAATTTCGTTTTTCACACAAGTTTTTTTGGCATTGGCGAAATTCGGTACAGCTGATAATTGTTTTCCAAGTAAGTTTTAGTTTTCGGTTTCAAAATTCATTCAACGATTTCTGTTTTGCATATGGTTTACAGAACCCTATTTTACATTTTGCGTTTCATTACTAAAAAACTAAACGTGTATATTATTTAGTTATGTATTTGTACTAAAAACAAAACAAATCAAAATAAATATCCAAAAACTTCAGCTAAAGCTTAAAGTATTTTTGCAGTTTGTCAAAAAATAATACATTACATAGTTGAAATTAATTATTTAAATGAATGAAAATATTTAAAAATATATAGAAAATTAAATTTCCTATTCATGTTTTCGTTCTTCGATTGGAATACATTTTTAAACAAAATACCTTTAGAGTAACTGAACTAAAATTTAAATACTCTTTCTTCTAAAAGCCTTTCTGAAACCTCTATAAATGATATATGATTCTACTGCAAGTTTGTCTTAAAGCAGCTGAGTTGCCTTCCCCTGTAAAATATACGTAAATAAGTTAAGTAAATGCCACAGCAGTTGATTGAGTTCGGTTGCCTTCAGTTGAGTTTTGCTGTTCCTGTCGATTAATCGTATTAACAGTCGTATATAAATACATATACTCTTTGATCACACACACACATACAAACAGACAAACACACTCACACACACACAGACACAAATGATGGTCAGCAACAATGTGTCGTGTGCTCGTATCATGTCTTGCATAACCAAAGGGTTACACTGTACAAATGCATTTACAAAACATACAAATATGTATAGATACTACTTATAAGCCTAACTGTTTCACAAACTGTGTAATTACTCCCATCCTTGACAGCTGCTCTCTACACACTCTGTACTCTCCACACTCGCTACTAATTGTACTCCACTATAGCTACTATAGCCGTAGGTCAGGTTATTCTAACTGTACTTTTTAGTTTTCATTTGTGTGTGTGTGGCGCGCATCCAACCCCAGAGTTTGTATATCCCACGTCTAAGTCCCAATGCATGCACAGTCCATTTAATGGAATGGTACAACAGATCGTCGAGTATAACAGGTGTATAACAGATGGGATGGTATTGTGTGGGGGGTGATAAACATAATATAGGAGAGTGTATAACAGTCTATAACACTATGTATATACACCATGTATAACAAAATGTATAACATAAGTTATAAAATATAAATATTTAGCATTGTGTATAACATATAACGTATAACATTGTATATACATTGTATAGCACATTGCATAACAGTGTATAACAGACGAAAAGCGTATACAACATATGAAATATAAAACAACAATAATATAATATGCAGTGGCATACAGAATATCATAATGTATAACACCGTATACAATATCACATATGTAAATATTTATCAATAATATAACAGAAGAGGTACAATGTGCAATGCAGTATATATAACAATACTACGAGTGAATTTTGAAAGTTCTGTTAGATATATATGTAATAAATAATTTTTGTTAATCACTAAGCCATTCCATTGAGTGTGACCTGTGCTAGAAATGTCCTTTGTAAATGTATTTTTGTATTTCTCACACCTCTCCACACAGCAACTGTGAACGGTTCATTTTCATCTTCCTGTCTTCTACTTTGCTCTTCCTCTTATTGTTTATTTGCAGCCATATTTGGATTTCTGACTTTTGTATGGATTCCATCAGCCTCAGCCGAATGTCAAAGTATGAATCCATTAATCCTCTGCCTATATACAAATGCTTAAATAAATACTATATAATAATCTTTTTGCAAAAACAAAAAAAAAAAGAACAAGATACAAGAAAAAAAAAGAACAAAGCAAAAAACATAAATGATTCTATTTGTATTAATTTGAAAATTTAATTAACTCAAGTGAAAATAGAGAATTCAGAACTTTTCTTTATCGGCATTTTGTTCAGAAAGGCTCTGTGAATACGCAACTAATTGTCTATAAATGTTTTGATACACCTACTATGTGCCTATTTATTTCATTTTACTCTCAGCCCAGCCCCTTCTCTCAAAGCCTTTGCTTTTCTTTTATATCAAAATTAATTTCTCAAATATCAAAAAAGAAATCTAAATCTAATATCTAATTTTATTACGATCTGAACTTTGCATATTCCAAGAACCCAAAAGCTTTAACTTGACTCGTTTATAACATTACTTATCTAGATAACTTTTGATCTTTACTTTTCATTTCTCTTCTACTTTTGCAACTACATTTATCTCTCTCTCTCTATATATATATGTGTGTGTATGCCCTTATTTTGTTGTGCGTGTGTGTGTGCGTAATGAAAAAAAAAGAGACAGAACCAATATTCAACAACAATTTGTCTTTAACACATTTTCCGATATGCCCTTTGACCTTTGATCCTTGACCTTTGACATTTGTGAACTGCATGTAATTTCACTCTGAAATTAATTAATCAAAGCATCTTTAATATATGTTATCTGTTCATATTTTCTGATCACGTTTTGTTGCTTTAATCGTTTCACACTTTTTATACAGTATTTCGCTTTTATTTGCCGAAAAGCATATTAAAATAGAAATATATTTTCTGGTTTATTGAAATCGTGTTATCCAAACAATCAGTTATAGTCTGAAAATGTACATATATATTTTATTTGATGCTAAAGTCTGAAAGTAAATAAAACGAAATCAGTAGATCCCTAATAGAGCAGTGTTATAGAAATGTATATAGAAAATATATATACATTTATCTGTTTAAATTTTTGCAACTAGCTATAGACTTGATTGGATTATAATAATAATATGTATATAAAAATCTCAGTACTTAAATATAAATTATTAATCCTTACAAGACAAGCTTCTTTTGGATATATATTTGATAGTCGCTACCTACACTTTTATCACTGATTAATAAGATCTTAGTACTTTCTTAATATACCTGCTCATTTCATTGAAAATTCAGAAGAGCGAACGTTGCACAAAAGCCAATATACTCGTTTCGCTTCATAGACGAGCATTAAACCTTCTTGATAGCTGTCTGAAAGCAAGCAAAAATCACACTATTATGTACATATATGAGGAAAGGACACATAGTGTATATATAAATATTCATTATTTATGCTAAACACAAAAAATATTCCGTAGTCTTGAATTAAAAATGATTTTGATAATGCACGCAGCGCAATGCTATAATAATGCTATAAAACTTGCTATAATTTGTTTATTTAGTTTGATTGCATGTATTTCTGTAAGAATGATATATGTAGAGTTTATATATATCTACTTATATAGACGCTTGCTGTATTCTAGTCGAGTAGTTGAAGAACCAGATGAGCAGACGAATTCTGTTTTCGCACATGATCTATGCTGTTCGGTAATATATATATTGTGCTCTATACTGCAGCGCGTTCGATTTACTGTTACGAGTGCGATTCGTGGACGGATGCACGGTGCAAGGATCCGTTCAATTATACGGCGTTGCCGCGCGATCAGCCGCCTCTGATGACTTGCAATGGCTGCTGTGTGAAGATGGTGCGACATCAACGATCACGTAAGTTAAAGAGTTAACGAGTCACGCGTTACGCATCACATATCGCATGCCACGTGTCACGTGTCACGATATGTGAGTTGATGCCTATCCTTGTACTTGCAGCCTACGAGGTGGTGCGACGCATGTGTACGTCACAATTACAAATCAATTTATTCATGGTCGATCACGTGTGCATGATGGAAAGTTCAGGCAATGGACATATGTGCTTTTGTGAGGAAGATATGTGCAATTCTAGTAAAAGTTTATACTCATTCGCTAACGGTTATCAACAAATCATAATCATCACAATGCCATGGCTAATACTGCTCCAACAGTTTGTGCACAGCTAGATCAGCAAATCAGATCAGATTAGATCAGATCCGATTTGATCCGATCCGATCAGATCAGATCAGTTAGTTAGTTTTCCCAGAAGCGTTTAAAAGAACAGTACACACACACACACACACACCAATAACAGTTAACTAGTGACATATATCATGCCCAATACACACACACACACACACACACACATAGAAGACACATTTACACGTAACTTGAAATTGTTTTGTAGCCCAAGTTCTGATTATTTAAGTTTCGCATTTCAAACAAAATGTAAAATGACGTTAATTTTGGTTCTGCAAGCACAGTTAACTATACTACTATAATCTATAATAATGCTACGAGTAGATACAAAGTTTGACTGCACATAAACATAAATAACAAAATACCAAAAAAAAAAAACTAAAACAACTTAAAAACATAAACAAAAGACGTTGCATAATAAGACTTCCATATAAAGAAGTGCTGCATACGACTCTCTTACTTATCTAGATATATATACATATACACATATATATACATATATATAAATATCTATCTGTATCTGTATCTGTATATATACATATATCTATATATCGATTATCACAGTCCAATGAATCAAATTGCAAGCTTGCTGCACTTGCCAGATGCATGACTTTGAATCTCTTTTACTAGGTACCAAGTACTACTCACTAGGTACTAAGTGAAAAGTACAAGATGTTAGGTACTAGGCACTAGAACCCAAGCTATCTTTGCTACTTTCGTACTTGGTACTACTCAAGAACTCCGTTCTTCACTCTAATATACTACTATATAAACTACTTTGGTATATGGTACCTCATAACTAATGTTTGGTACTTTGTTCTTTGGTACTTACTACTTTGGTACTCGGTGTTAATAATCTGGTACATTAATACTTGGTAGTTTACTACTTTACTACTTAAGTACTTGGTACTTAAATACTTAAGTCCTTGGTACATTATTGCCTCGCCACATTGGTACACAATTTCTTCAGTACTTTACCTAATACCTGGTACACTGGTGCTTGGAATCTCTTGGTACTCGAGCTTCAAGTCAGCATCTGAACTATTTGAAATGCATGTTGTTAATGCTAAAGCATGTAGCGCTTAAGTAGGTACTCGTATCTGTAGTTACATTTCTTTACATTTTGTTACTTACATTTATAGAGACGAAGAGAAGAAAAAAACAAATACCAAAACCAAAACACATCTATCATATTATTACTGTTGCATATGTTATGTATCATAAGTAAGCTTAACGATCTACTAGGTATACGTAGACTACATACCTAAGCGAATGTACATACATCAAATCGCCACTGATGAATGTAAACAAAAAGAGAAATCGATGAAGATAATGAATGATAAAAAAAAAAGTATTGTGCAATGGTCAAGTCTGATTGAATGCTTGTCAATTGCCGCATTAACTCAAATGAAATTTGCTCATCATGTTTATATATTCCAAGGTCAAGAGCTTCACGAATGCATAACGTAACTCTTCTTCTTGAAACTCTAAATCATTAAGCTAAGCTCTATGTCCTATGTCATATCACACATATATTTAGCTCCAGTAGTAGACTAGACAACACGCAACACACATACAGAAACACATCAACTTAAGTTCTGTATAAAGAATCAAATCCATTTCATTGCCCTAAGTTTTTGTTAATCAACAAGTGATAATTAGCCTGTAAGTAGCTCCAAAATCTAGCCCCATACACAGAATTCTGTAAAGAACTAAATGAAATCTGAGATAAGTTCTCGATGCTAGTCCGAGCTTGCTATAAATCTTGACGTCTTTCTGTGTACAGGGCATCAGTGTGGTCGGGCAGGCCGACTGTTACGCTCTCATTTGTTAATCATGCTAGTGATAGTTTTAACGGCAAGCCCAACAAATCATTTGTGTACTTATATAGATATATTAATAGTTATATTGTAGCTTTTGATTTGATTTCGTTTACACACACACACACATTATTATTATAGCGTAATTATAATTGCAATTATAATTATGGCAAGTGGAATTTGTAAGAAAAGAATTTGGAATTTTCATTTATGTAATAGACAAAAAAAAAATTGGCATAATCAGAAATAAACATTTTTACTACATATACTTATTTCGTACCTTAATTTAACTCTATCTCTATCTCTATCTAACTATCTATCAATATATACTTTATATATATCACCTAGATATCAACTTTCTCAACTGCACCTTCCATTTGTAATATATATACTTTAGTGCCGCCTTTAGTTACATACTAACTTGCTATACTAACCAACTAACTATTCAGGTCTTGCTTTGAAGCTTTGACAATTCATCTCCGTCCAAGCGTGGCGCATGTTCTTTATAAAGTATATACCAAATATGTATATATATGAAGCCTAGCCAAATCGAAAATATAACCGAAAACCGATAACCCCCGCCCCATATCCCGAAGGTAAGTTCCACGAAGCTCTGTTTTGCACTCAACTCTCAGAACGAAGCCGAGCCGAAGGACCAGGAACACAATTGAGATTTGGATACTACCAATATATATATATATACTATATATACCTCTTCCCTTGGCAAATTCGGATGTGGCAAACGTTTAGTTTTAGTTAATCTTTTGTTTTTTGTACAGTTGAGTTTGTTTTGATTATGTTCGATGGTATGTTGGTTTATTTGACTATATACATACAATATGCATACAAGTATATACATATTATACATATATATATATATGTAGTACTCTATATATATATATGTATATATCTTAACCAATTTCGGTTTGTGAATGTGGCAATATTCTCTTATAACCAGTATTTTGATTGAAAGTTAATGCGTTTCAATGCGAACTAAATTTATTTGCATCAATAATAGTAATACGATCGATCACACACACACACTTCCACACACACACACACAGATTTGTAGTGCAAAATGAAAAAAGAAGAAGAACAAGAAAAACAAACAAACAAACAAACAAAATATTATTTTAGTTTAGTACTTTTTGTAGTTAAAAAATCTCTCTCTATATATACATATATTTCTCTCGCTCTCTATTTATCTCTCTTTATCTCATATTTCTCAACTCTAACTCTCTATTCTCTCAAAGCTCTCTATCTCTTTTCTTTAACAATCTTTTTACTAATCTCTACTTCACGAAAACATAGAATTCTTTTAGACACTTCCGTAGTTCACTATAAGCAAACAACACGGCAAATCAAATCAAAGAAAATACTATCCACACACACTTTCCCCATGTGAGATATGCACTCGTTACTGGGATTTGGGATTGGGATTTGGATTATGATCGTAAGCCACGTTAGATACGTATGTAACTTAACCCAATTCTTTTTGCAGACCTCTGATATAGAAAAGTTCGATCCGCTTCCTCAAAGTTTCAAGTGCATATCCTAACTGATCTAAAATACAGCACAAAACACAGTTCAGTCTTAGCCAAAAGAAAGCAAATCATAAGGACTAATTTTTTATACCAGGCGCGATTCTAATTCAATCTATGTTTTTCTTAATGAAAACCCTATCGAAGGGTCGAAAAATAGTCCCGTTTTTTATCCATAAATTCCTCACAATACAAAAAGCACTAAATTAATATCAAAGACATTACCAATATAACAGTTGAAACAGTTTAAGAATATTGGTATTGGTTGTTGAATATTGTAACAGAAAATCAAAAACTCAAACAAAAACAAAAACAGAAACGAAAACGAAAACGAACTTGAGAAAAACCAACATTTCCTTATATATATGTATATATACTTTTCTTTTTTTTTATTTCGAAAGTTATGTTCATTCAGAAATCGCCTCTATTTAAATCCCGAGATGAGCCCGAGCCTTGTGCGTCGCCTTCTTTGTTGAATCATAATTTCTTCTATGATTTCTTTCGTTTCTCGACATGGACACCGAGTCGCTACATACATGTGCACACACACACATGCATACATTCACACCTACATGCGCATACAAAAGAAATACCAAATACCAAATTGTATTTTGTGCATTGTCGCAAGACTCACCAACCCTCTCCGAGAGCCATACACCAGACGCCATCCACGCATTCGCAATGCATATTGCTGTACGTAGTTTCCTAGCTGCGTATATAAATAGGTGCCTGCATGTACTACTTACTGTTGGGTCGAATGGCCTGTGCTCAGTTCGCCACATTTTGCTCAACATTTCATAGGCATAAGTCGCTTTCTGTCCCTTTCTAACAGCAGCTGCACAGGCGCACGCTGTGTGCGCAATTGTTTTTATCGCTCTCTCGCGCACTGTCTCTCTCTCTCCCTCTATTTCTCTCTCTCGTTTTCCACTCTCAATCACATTGAAGATGCGCTTCTATTACCTAAATACCATTACGATTACAGTTACCGTTACCATTACCGTTATACGCTATGGTGCTTTTTCACATACGCCACCACTGTCTGACTTAAAATTTTTTCATCATGTACGCCATCGCCAACCATGACAGTAGCCGCAATGGCGCGACAGTTGCTCCACAACCAAATGCCACACATGCAAGCCTATGTACATATGTATGTGAGTGTGAGTGTATGTGTGTGCATTTGCAGTATAATTGTGAGCAAACTGCGCGCGCACATTGCTGTGCAACTGCATACCGTCGGCTCGGCCCTGTGCCTGTGTGAGTTCGCGTGCGTACGTGTGTGCGTGCCCGCCTGCCTGCCAGGCTGCCAAGCGCACGCTGTCACAGGGCCAGCCACCCTTATATGTATACAATGTGAACGTCCCTGCGGCGTAGTCAAAGCATCAGCAGCAGCAGCAGCAGCAACAACAACAAGAGCCACAGCAGCAGCTACAGCAACATATTGGGCAACAACAGTAACAGCAACAACAGCAGCAACAACAACAACAGCATCGTCAACAACGGAGTAAAATGAAACGAAGATGAGCTTTAAGGCTTTTAATCGCTTTTACGAAGCTATTCGAACACCAAAAGGCAAAAGCTTTCCATTTGTTCAAGCTATACGCAATTAAATACTTAAGTCTAAATACGCTTTGATTTAGTTACATATTTTATAATTTGGATTTCCTTTGCCTAAGCCTTAGCTTTTGCAAATTTTGAGACACTCTTTCTTAAGCTCTCTATATATAAGTGTTGAACATTATAAATGTAATACATATAATTAATCACAAAAGAAAAAAAAAATGAAAAAACATAATTATCAAAAAAGCTTTAGATCTATAATAATTATCCAGCCTTTAGCTGAAATTAACTAGTTCTATAAGAGTTTGTCAAGGTATCAGTTAAATTTATTATATGATTACCCTATGAGTACGATAGTAATCCGATATCACAGTTATTTTTAAATCTATGACGTTCAATTAATGTACCTAAAATATACATTTCAATAAAGCAATCATCCAAAGCAAATACCCAGACGAATAAGAAGAAGAGCCGCCTTTCATATATAAATTCATATATTATTACATTATTTACAAATAAAAGCGCATCAAATGTGAATTTATTGCATTTTTTGCTATATTTCAATAAAAAATAATAATAATAATAAAAATCTTAATAAAACAACTTGTTTTCCATATTTATTAAATTTGGATCCTATCTGTAGTCGAGACATGAACCTGGAAATATACTAAATGAAAGCAAAGAACTTCAACTGTTTATTACAGCGATCTTCAAGGATGAATTCTCTAGCTGACGAGGGCTGCCACATAATAAACATTGTTCAACAACTTCACTTTGCTCAGACAAAAGCTATGAGCTATGTCACACGGAGACATATTCTCATGTCATAACACACTGATAATAAATTGTTATTGTTTAAATAAGCAGAGAACAATTTGGATAACAGCATTAATGCTTATTTATACATAGATTGCTCTAGCAAATTCTTAATCTTCAATTAGTTAGAACTGGCATATATTATGAGGAGGAAAGAAATAGTTTCCAGTTTAGGTTTCGCTTCGTTGTTGGCGCGTAAAAATTTAATATTTCGTTAAGTAAATATTGTGACAGATACGATTGTAGTTTTCCATCGATAGTATTAAATTTTATATCGATATATTGTTAATGTGATATTAATTACATCACTAAGCTGCTGGCACTCGTAGTCCGCTGACGATACAAAAAATTAATAACAATTTTTTGGACAAATGCAGCGGATTATTTATGTTCCCATTGTATGCATTTCGTTTAGAATTAAATTCTGCAATTTTTAGAAAAAACCCCATTCAAATTCATCAAAGGCAACACAATTTAAGCTACCCAAAATAATTTCCACAGCATTGCGACGAGCGTTCAACTCCGAAAATGCTTTAGTATCAATTCGTGATGGCCACCCGCCATTAAGTAAAAACGTGTCCGCAGAAGAAAAACAATTTCAAACGTTTTTGTTGACGAAACTGTCAAAAATATTGCTGGTTTCGCTGCGGAAAACAAAAATACAGTGAAAGCATATGATTTCCACTCAATTGCGAAGTGATAAGGTCAAATAAAGTGCAAAAAAATGTGCGTGAAAAATGTAAATCGATTTTCTTGTTTGTGAAAAAAAAAACTTTTCGCTGCCGTTGCCTCTTTTGCGAGTGTAGCTCGCCAGAGGGCGGTATTATACACGCTTCGGAGTCGCAGGGTTCTATGCCGTGTTATTAATTCTCAACGCCGTTGTTCGCCCAATCGATAACTATTGTTTTTATGTGACGCGGCTCAACAAATAAATTATTTATTTTAATACAATGCACAGAAAATATTTTCCCATGAGTTTCTACGTGAATTGAGTGCGCCGTAAGAAATATTTGTTATCGTTGCGCCCTAGTCGCTTTTATGCAACGGCGACGTTACAAGCAAATAATTCGCGGCCTGGGAATGCCACTCGCCGTCGTTAGTCTTCGGCTCTGGCCGCCATTACTGCTTCCAGCAAAACCACGCTATACGCAAAATTCGTGAAATTTGTGTAAATTTTTTAACGAATTATCAACAAAATTGTGCGTGCAGGCGTGTGAAAAGCGTGGTAAAGTGTGTTAAAAATTAATTGAAACAGCATAAAAAATACCGCTGCTGGAATATATAAATGATTTAGAAAATAATTGCAAAAAACAAAACCCACATGAAGAGCGCTACGTTTTTTCGTCGTATTTTGCGGATAGGCTTCGTGTTTTTTCATCGTGCAATTCGCCGCGTTTGTTTGGGCGAACTCGCCGCGTGTGTGTTTGTTTATGCCGCCTTTTTTACGCTCGCATCGGCGGTGCGGTGCGGCTTTTCTGCTTCTATCTTCTCGCGTTCCCTATGATTTTGCATTTTTTTTTGCTTGGAGTGTTTTAAGCACAACCACAACTCTTTTTATTATTCATTTCACACTCACATTGAAAAATGAATTGAAATGATTCATCAATTTTGTCACCAGCAAATTAAAGATCTCATATTCTCCGATAGCGTCAGACAATAACAAAATAATATGTGCATGAGTGTGTGTGTGTGTGTGTGTGTGTGTGTGTATGTTTTGCGTGGGACTTCTTTTGTATGAGATAAATGTGCATGTGTGTGTCGGTGTGTTGTGCATTTGCAAATGAAAAACACAGCCCGAAATAATTTTCCCGCGCGCGCGTTTATATGTATGTGTGTATGTATCATTATCTGTTTTGTTAGACTGTATGTCTGATATGAGTCTGTGTGTGTTTGTGCGTACATGCAATCAAGTTTATATGAGTGTGTGTGTGTGTGTGGTTTGTTTACTTATTCGTTTTGTTGTTTGTTGCTTTGCAGATTTGATAAACCAACAGCAAGAGCAACAGAAAAAACAGGAATTAAAGAAACGCAACTGAAAGCCAATAATAATAGGAAGACAAGAAAACAAAATAAATTTATTAAGAATAAAGATGAACTGAAATGTGCAAATTTGATCAACGTAATTATGCCAATTCACATAATTTTTTCGATTTCAACGTGAAAAATGTCGTCGACACAATTGCTGCACTCGTTATTGTTGTTGCTACCACTGCGTTGTCGTCGTAATTGCAATAAACTAATCTCTTTGGCCCTGTTGGTGCTCTCAGCGCTGTTTGCATACCACGAGCAACGACAGCAGGAGCAGCAGCAGCAGCAGCAGCAGACGGCAGCAGAGGCAGAGGCGGCGGACGACGACGGCAGAAGCAGTAACAGCAGCAGCAGCTGCAGCTGCAGCAGCGGCGGAGGAAGCGCCCCAGCAGTAGCAACAAATACTACACAAACAACAACAGCAACAGCTAGAAGTTATCCAACAGTTACGTTGGACACGCCTTTGTACACAGCAGTCGCAACTGGCGCGGCCGTGATCGAACGGCGTACGAACAAAAAAGCCGCCAACAGCAACCGGAGCCGGCACGTGGGTACGGGCACAGGCACGGGCACGGAAACGGAAGCGGGCACAGGGGCTGCGTATATTAGCTGGCAGAGCAGCCATTGCCACCGCAGCCCCGGTGCTCAGTCGGAGGCGCAGGCAGAGCAGCCGGTGCTGCGTTCACCAACAACAACAACAAATAAGACTCGCTCGGCGTTAACGTTGACGTCGATACATAAGCTTAAGAGCAGCATATCTCCTCCATCCATAGACGCTTCATTTGCGAGGCTAACAACAGTAGCTGCTGCTGCAACAACCAGAACAACGAATCTGTTGAAAGGCTCGTGCATAGGAGCAGCAGCACAAACACAAGGATCAACAAATCGCTGCTGTAGAAATCGGAATCAGCCGTTGCCAGTGGTCGTTGCGGGATCAGCCATTGGCAGTTGCCACAACCAGGCATCGATAGCAACTTAAGAGCCAACGCCACCGCCACAATCACCCCTCACCCACAACAGCAGTAATCAGCAATAGAATAATCAGACAACAAACAATTCCACAAACGGTTAATAGCAGCAAGACAACAACGTTCCATACAACACAAAACATCCAAAAATACAAAGAAAGAATAAGAAGAAGAAGGAGGAGGCGAAGTAACAGCCACAAAATGTCGAAACTATCATTCAGAGCACGCCACCTGGATCCGTCCAAGCAGATGCCCATCTACTTGGCGGAGGAGCTGCCCGATTTGCCCGAGTATTCGGCAATTAATCGCGCCGTGCCACAGATGCCAAGTGGCATGGAGAAAGAGGAAGAGTCGGTGAGTTATTGATGTCGGTGATTTGAGATTGACATAGAAATGATCTCCATTGCAACTCGTGGCTAATGCTAACACATATTTATCTATTTTGCAGGAACATCATCTGCAGCGAGCCATTTGCACTGGCCTCATCATACCCACACCAGAGGTGCTGCAAACGGATCAGCAGTTCTACGATGCCTACTATCCGCCAGACTATAAAATGCCCCGCCAAATGATTCACATGCAACGTAAGCTCTCACGAGTCTAAATCTTGTTTTCCCTTCGTAATCAATTGAAAATGTCAACTTGCAGCCCTGGGCCTGGACACCGAGGTGCCGGACTATGACCTGGATAGCGCGGATGAGGAGTGGCTGAGCCAACAGCAACGCTTGCAGCTGACCGAGTTGAAGTTCGAACAAATGATGGATCGGCTGGAGAAGAGCTCCGGCCAAACAGTCGTCACACTCAATGAGGCGAAAACGTTGCTCAATCAGGACGACGAGACTAGCATATCAGTGTACGACTACTGGCTGAACAAGCGCCTCAAAATGGTAAATGGCTAAAGAATAATCAACATAATTCCCCTAGAATCTCTCTAATTTAAAATATTTGCGTTATTTTGTCATTGCAGCAACATCCGCTGATACTCACCGTCAAGACGGAGAGCCGACCGGGGGCGAGTTCCAATAATCCGTATCTGGCGTTTCGACGACGCACTGAGAAGATGCAAACACGAAAGAATCGCAAAAACGACGAAGCCTCCTACGAGAAGATGCTTAAGTTGCGGTAATTGAACTCCTTGATTCTTCCACTTTGATCCATTTCTAAGCCTTTTGAATGTATTACAGACGCGACCTGCAACGCGCTACAACCATATTGGAAATGGTGCGACGTCGCGAGGAAACAAAGCGAGATCATCTGAAGATGACGGTCAATATCTTTGAGAAACGCGTCGAGATGCGTGACTTTAACGGTGCAGTCTACTCGGAGCTGAATGCCCAATACAAGAACTCGAGGTGCGATTCATTTCTATCTTTCTTTAGTTCAGAGTATCTACCAGTCGGACACTCTCGACTGAATCACTTCTAGTTGTCATTATGATTATCGGAAGTTGTTTTGTAGCTGACTTTAACAATGCCACTGGGCAGTCGTAGATGTTAGTAATACTTGAATAATAATATTTTAACGATTGCTTTCAGACCCGTATACAATTCAATGTATACGAATCAATACTCACAAGGCGCAACGGCGGCTGGCACAACAGCCAGTGGTGCTCTGCTAGCTGGCGGTGGTGTGCTGTCCCCTGGCATATTGGCAACGGGAGCAAACAGCAATACGTCCGTCTATGGGCAGGCATCGCAGTACCTGAACACATCGAGTCTGACTATGGGTAAAATATGAAATTTGATAAACATTTCGAGTTTGTTCATAATATTTGTATGCATTTTCAGAGGGCATCGGCGCTGGCAGTGGCAACGGCAGCAGCAGTCGAAAGGAGAAACGGCCGTATAAGAAACGCAAACACAAACTTCCGCGCGACAAGCAATTGCAGCAGCAACACCAGCAGCAACAACAACAACAGCAGCAGCAACAACAGTATTTGCCAGGCATGAGCCTGGCGTCTTCAGCGTCGGGCATTTCACCTGCGCATCTGCATCGGCTTAATCGCCAGAGCTCATCGCCGGCAGGCAACGACTCAATTGCGGACAGCGATGAGGACGACTATCTTGCTGTCGGCGCACAGAACGGCAACAAACTGGGCTCCGAGAGCGAGGAGGAGGCGCCGTTTGCATTTAGACGCAGGCCCAGGTGTAATTACCTGCGGGTAAGTTGACTTCGAGCAAGATGAGGCTAAAAGGCAAATCATTTAGGCTTACTCTTAAGATCCACTTCAGCTTATTCTATCATAAGTCGATAAAAGAGTTTGCTATGATTATATATAAAATGGGAATATTTTTCAGCTAGAGTTCTATTCAAATATATTCACTTGGAGGAATGGTTGTTGTTGAAGAATATTTCTGTTAACTTGAACTTTCTTTATCTAGTTTTATAACTTGATAATGCTATATATCTATATGAATATTTACCAAAGCACAAGTCTCCACTCTGCAATAAGTTTTCTTTAAATTTCAGTGAAAGCAAACCAAAATCTGTGTTCTTATAACAGAAAGTACATCTGAGCTCTATGCTCCCGCTTCCATTCATATATTTAACTGCCCGCCTCCTGCTTTTTCTGTCATTCCATTTGCAAACGTTGCAGATTAGATTTCTTTTACATAAAAGACAATTCACATTGATTACATATAAAATAGAATATATAGTGATTATATATTGCATGCATTCCTTGTTATATTTACTGTTTATATCGAGTAAACGTAAATGATTAACAAATGTAGAGATTGGCAAGACGTTCAAGCTTGCAACTAGTTCAAAACTGCCCCTAAAAAGTAAACCGTTCCATCCTTGCGGCGTATTTATGAACTGATCCCACGGTGGTTGCTTCAGAGATAACCACAGGTACTCCAAGTACTGCTGCAGACCGGAAATAAACTCCTAATGCACTTACTCAATAGCTCTTTATATGCACCCGTTTAAGATCAGCAATATTTAAGAGATATTTAAGCTTTGGCTGCTCTCGCTCGCTCACTGTCTTTCCCTCTATTCATCTGCTTCTTCATACTTATATATTGTTTTCTGACATTTCACAAAGGGAAGTTCAAATTCAGCGATAATCATTTCAGTTGTTAACAAACTTGGAATGGGTTTGCCATTAGACGAATCGCAGCTAGGCGTTTTTATATACTCATATATATCAAATTGAATACACATTTATATAGCATGCATTAAAATAATTCTTAATTCTTTGGCTTTTTCAACAGACGCGTGCCGTTGACGAAGGTCGTTGGCCTTGGGAAGCGCCCGCTGACGAGGATGCGCCGCCCGGTGCGGCCGGTGGTGTTGACCCTAAATATCGTTATACGCTAACATCGATCCACTATGACAGGTGCGATTTTCTAGTGAATTATATAATTTGAATGGCATACTTAATGGTTCATTGTTTTTTTTTTTTGTAGGCCACGCTGCATAGGCTTTGCGCGCCGACGTCTGGGTCGCGGCGGACGTGTGCTGCTTGATCGGGCTAGCACTTGTTACGACGACCTGTGGTCCCAGTTCGATTATACGGTGTTGGACAGTGTTGTGAAGAGCGGCAAGCCCTCGAAGTACGATCATAAACAGCAACTGTCCAAGCCCAGCTCCCCGCCAACCGTAGTGGATCTGCCCGCCAGCAAGGCGGATAAGATAACTGGAGAGGGCAGCGCAACACCC
The DNA here is from genome assembly GCA_035045965.1 of Drosophila aldrichi. Lineage (NCBI taxonomy): Eukaryota > Metazoa > Arthropoda > Insecta > Diptera > Drosophilidae > Drosophila > Drosophila aldrichi. The sequence continues at coordinate 617,984 of JAWNOM010000368.1, read as the reverse complement.
GAGGCGATCCTCAAGGTCGAGCCGGCCAGTGAACAGGCGCTGCCCAAGGAGGAGCGGCAGGATAATGAGGAAAACGAAGATGTTGAAGAAGAGGATGACCTGTGCTCAGAGGATGAGAATGTGTCGCGTCTGAACATCTACAGCTCAGCGGTGACGTTGCAGCAAAGTCCCTTCGATAAGCGCATGAAACGCCGTCGAATGCATCGCAAGAAACAGCAACTGCGGGAGCAGAATGCAGCGAAGCGTCTGAAGAGCGCTGTCGTGGATAGTGAAGATGGCGTGACTATGGACGAGGATACGCCGCGTCTGCTTCCGCTGCCTAGGTCATATTTACAACGCTTGGCACTTGCACTGCATTCGACGACGACGGCTGCTACGGCGGCGGCGGCGGCGGCAGCAGCGGCAGCTGCAACGAAAACGCAGACGGAAGTGTTAACGGATGCAAATGGGATGAGTTTGGAAAAGCAGCCACAGCAAGAGCTGGAGATGAAGCAGGAAGCATGCGATGAGCTGATAGAGCAGTCACGCCACGCTAATCATCAGCACCACCGTTCCAATAATAATAATAATAACAACAACAATACCGTGTTTAATAACAACAACAACAACAATAGTAGTAGTAGTAGTAATATGAATAAGAATGTTAGCATTAGCGAAAAATTCAATGTGATAAAAGTGGAGGATGAGGATGCGGACGGAGATGATGGGACAACTCGGATTGAGCAGCCAGTGGCCTCCACCTCAGCAGCGGCAGCAGCAGCACGCGCTGCCGAGGCGGCAGCTGCAGCAACAACAACAACAAATGCAATCGGATCTGCAAGTTCAGCGACCGAGGCCGAGATCGAGGTGGAGGAAGTGGCCAGAACAATAAAGCGCGAACTGATCGATGCCGATGACTCGAATGAGCCGTTGAGCAGCATACGTACAGCAGCATCCATGCAGAGCAAGCAGCAGGAGCAGCATCAGGACCTGATGGACGACGATGAGGCCGAAGATGATGTAAATCTGGCACAGCTCAGCAGCATTATAAAGCACACGGCGGTCAAGAAGGAGCTGCAGGCGCAACAGCAACAGCAGCAGAAAAGGCAAAGGCAGGAGGAGAGACAACAGCTGGAGAGCCAAACACGATGCTTCAATCAGATGCCCGATGTCATTCGTCTGCACGATAAGCAACTGCACATTGATGCTGGGGACCTGGATGCGACGGCGTCAGGGCCAACGGAGGACGACAGCGAGGCCTATGACTATATGGGCGGACTGTCGCCAACATCTAGCCAGCGCCTGGACATCTGCAATGAGCTGCTGTCGGAGATCAGGCGCGACTGGCTGCACTTTCGGCCAAAGACGCCCACGGACGAGCTGTCGGACAGCAATCAGGAGGAGGCGGACAATGGCAAGCTCTGCGATGCTGCGGTAGTCGACTGGACACAGGACACGCCCATTAGCATCGAGCTGAGCCTGTTGGGCAAATGCACTGATGACGACGATCCCGCCAGCGAAGCCAACTTCATGAGCACCGCCTTCAAGTACACGGATCTCGACGCAGATGCTCAGCTGCTGCAAACCGCCTACGCGCTGGACTATGCGCGCGACAGCAGCAATCGAAGTCCCGATCACACAAACGGCGACTGCTCCGACACTGGCTCGGGCTTGGGCTCGGCCTCTGGCGAAGGCTCTGCGCTGGACTTCAATCTCAGCGGCGGCGATTCGCTCAACGATATCAACTTGTTGGGTGAAGATCTGGTCAACAATATACTGCACGAGTGCAGCATGGATGATCCCAAGAGTCAGGCCGCTAACTTCTGGAACATCCTCGATGGCGATACGCCCATTGATGATGTCGAGAACGCTGAGAGTCTACTCGACTGCAAAGCAACCACCGCCTCCGAACTGAAGCGTGCGTCACGGCATCGTGCACACCATCGCGGCCCATCCGCGCCCCTCGGTTGTTCCAGCTTCAGAACAGCCGATGTGCCGTCGTCCTTCTTTTGCCAAGCAGCGCCCGTCAAGGAGGAGCCGCCGCCGTCGTCACAGGCATTGCCCGAAGCCGCACCGCCAGAGCAAACGCAACCCATCAAGCTGGAGCCGGCGGAGGGCATAAGCACACCCTCGATCGCATTGCCACATTCAGCAGAGATCAGCCTAACGACTTCCTCGCCCGCCAATGCAATGCCGCTGGGAGCATCAGCATCAGCGCCTGCTGTGCCAGTGCCAGTGCCCGTGCCAGCACCACAGCTGGTGCCAGCCACACCAACTGCAGCGCCGCTGATTGCCACCAGCACAGCCGCCACCCATCTGCTCAACATACCCGCCCAAATCACAACGCAGCAGCAACAGCAATCGAAGCCTGCCCAGGTGGCTGTGACCCAGCAGCTGCTCAATCAGTTTGCCGCGAGCGCGACGCCAGCTGCCACACAGCTGATTGCGCGGACGGAGTTTGTGAGCAGCGGCACGGCCGTGGGGGATATTGTGACCATAACGCCGCATACGGGCAGCAGTCCGCTGCCGGCGTTGACACCGCAGCAGCAGCAGCTGCAGCATCAGCTGGCGCAGGCGCAGCTGCGCAATGTCACGGTGCAGCAGAGGCAGGCGACACCACAGCAGCAACAGCAGCAGCAAGTGCAGCAGGTGCAACAGCAACAACAACAGCAGCAACAACCGCAACAGTTTCTGCTGCAGATGCAGCGTGATATTGGCGGCTCACCGGCTGTGATCTCCTCGCAGAGCATTGTGACGTCACGCAGCGGCAACCACATGATCTATACGACAAGCAGCGGCGAGATCATGACCGCGGCAGGCCAGGTGGGCGCCCAGAAGGTGACATATGCCATACAGAAGAGCGCCGGTGGCAGCAGCGCCTCCATTGGGCCCAACACGGTCATCACGCTGTCCAATGTCAAGCTGCAGAACGATGACAACTCGGCGTCCGCCTCGCAGCCATCGAGTGTCAATATCATCAACACTGCCAGCGGGCAACAGTTGGCGGTGCACAGCATCTCTGGCATTCAGCAACAACAACAGCAGCAGCAGCAGCAACAACAACAACAGCAGCAGCAATTGCAACAGCAGACAACAACCAGCACGCCATTAATTGTAACCACACGCAACAACAATGCCCACCAGCAGCAGCAACAGCACCAACAGCAGCAGCAACAACAGCAGCAGCAACAGCTCGTGCAGCAACAGCAGCAGCAGCCAATTGTTTGGCGGCAGGTGAGCGGCACCAACACGGCGGTGGCCACCACAGCGGTGCTCTCCAGCACCACAGCCGATTCGGCAACAGCGGTGGGCAATAAGATTGTATGGACGAGCCGAGCCACACAGAAGCGGCAGAACGGACCCGAAAACACAGGTGAGTGAAGCTGAATTGATTAACAGACATTGTGCAATGGCAAAAGTTGACAAATCAGTGAGAGAGTATGGAATTAAAAGGAGATTTAGTGATATTTAAATAACTATATATATTTATATATTTTTATTTGATTTATTTATTATTTGATTTATCAATTATTTTTTGATATTGATTAAATTAGGAATTGGCCTTTAGAGATTTTATTTCAATTTATGGTTTAATTAAATTTGATTTTCATTTTCATTAATTTTATTATTTATATTCATTACTTTTATTTAATTTTTTTTATATATTTAATTCTGTTTCTCTATTATTAGTTTCTTATTATTTTATGCCTATATTTTATTCATTTAGATTTATTAAATTACAAAGAAATACTTTTGGTTCTCTAGTTTTTAGAAGCTTAAAATTGTGTAGCATACTTTATAGGGCACTGCTGAAATCTTTAAATATTGCAAGACCTTCTTTTATATTTGATCTATTGCATATATACCATCTCCCAGCTTAGGAAACTGTAGATCCTTTTAAATGTTCATAGCTCCCATTGGACATAATATCTACGTTATGCCATAATATCTAGTTATAGCGAAAAAAAGACTATCAAAATTTTGCGATCTAGAATCTTAAAAATAGAATATTTGATAGTAATTGTTGATTTCCCCGAAGATCCCTTTATAATAAAACTCAGTTATTCCCAGGCAAAGAACTTAGCAAACATTTTTATAATATAATTTAGCACACATCGGAATACAATTTGCATATATGTAGTTTCTGTGAGGGTTTATAGCTTCTCCTCTTGGAGGCCGTGCTTGAAAAACATTAGAACTGGAACACTTACGCCATTCACTTGGCGATATTCGCACATGGCAACCATGCCATCGATATCCATTGATTCGCCCGTGAAGAATTGCAGTTCCTTGAATCGCCCTAGAATGTCCTTCATTGCTTTGTTCATGTTGGTCTTCAGGATGTCGACCTCTGCCGGAGCAGTCTGCTGCAGATGCTCGAGCACCTTTTTCATGTAGTCCCTGAGGTAGAGTGTGAAGGACTTCTTGTCGGCAAAGGCAAACGACTCCTGCAGTCGATGATTCAATATCACATCGACGCCACTTTCGACAGACGCATCGGCATCGGCGCCCTCGTCGGTCTCCTCGGCCGATGGATTGGCACCGGCCAGCACAATGTTGTCCTGATTGCGTGTAATCAAATTGCCAAATACCTCATAGATGACATCGTCGACCAAATTCATTTTATACGTATCTGTGAACATCTCGTCCCCAGTGAAAATATCCTTGTACACTTTCATTCTGAATGTCCTCGAAGCGTGCGTTACAGGAATACGAAAACAAGTCTACAAATAAATTATAGATAAACTATAGATAGGAGAGTTTTGAGAAATTTCTGTGCATGCTCTTTTAAAAAAGTCGTATTGTTCTTATGACTTAAAACAAAATGTTCTGAACTGAAGCAGAAAAATGTAAACAAATTACTATATATCTCCACAGGCAAGGGAACAGAGTATACTACGTTAAAATTAATTTAATGAGCACAATATTTTGAAAACAATATGAAAGGAATATTGATTTTAAAATTTTGTTTGATTAATATAGAGACTATTTAGTAACTAGATTGGGAAGAGATGGACTTAGAAAATACCTAATTTTGAAGTTGAATAATAAACAAAGAATCAGATTGAAAGAGAGATACATGGATAAGTGAAAAGAAACATTTGTTATAAGAATCGGGGATGAAATGTGACTTAGGAAAAGAAAGAACTTCCAGTTCCATTATTAACTATTACACATAGTTCTCAAACTGCGTAGCATGGAATGGATGAGGCCGAGGCATCTCTTGAGAGGAATTTGATTCCGATTTTAGCAACCTACCAACTGTGCTTGATGGCAATACAGCTCTCTTGACAGCGCCCCGATCAGTAGAAGATCTATAAACTCAGCTAACATAATCATGAAATATATATACATTAATTTGACTTTACCTTGAAGTTGGCATAGGATCGTTTAGCACTCATTCTCTCACTAGTCCCTCTCTCTCTCTCTCTCACACTTCTGATTTGCAATTCTTTGCTCATTTGCACAATGTAGTTGAATTCTATTCTCTTTCATTTCTATAATCATTTCTCGCCTTTGTCTCTTGCAGATATTAACAAATTGCTGCTGAACAGGAAGTTCTCGCAGCGCAAGGTGGGGCAGCAGGCGGTGACCCAGCAGCAGTTCCAGCTGACGAAACAGCAGCTGCAGCAGCTGGTGCAGCAGGAGGATGAGCTGGTGGCTAGTGGAGCTGGCGAGCAGCTGACGTTGCAGGACGGCAGCGATGCACTGCAGCAGCAACAGCAACAACAGCAGCAGCAGCAACATCTGCAGCAACAACAACAACATCAACAGCTACAGAAATTCAGCAAGGTGATCAAAATGTCGCCGTTTCCGCTGATTGTGTCGGACCTGAATCTGCAGCAGCAGACAAATCAGCAGCAACAACAGCAGAAGCCCAATTCAGCAGCGGCCATTGCAGCGAATCACAACTACAGCCTGCAGCCGGCTACAGCGATAATCACCTCCCAGGCAGGACCGCAGCAGGCCAACAAAATCTTCCTAACGAGCAATAGCAGCGGTGGCAGCGGCGGCAATTTTATAGCCACGGCCAGCGAGCTGCAGGCGGCGGTGGCTGCCAGCAATGCGGGCCAGCAGAAGCTGCACTACAAGGAGCTGCCCAATGCGAATGTTAAGCTGAACTTTGTGAGCACCGCCACAACGGGCAATGCGGCCGATGCGCTGGTGACACAGGCGTCGCAGCAGCTGGGCGCCACCACAGTGGTGCTGAATAAGACAACCGGCTCACCGCTGCCTACGGCCATTCAGCAGCAGCAGCTGCAGCAGCACCAGAAGCTCAAGACGGGCGGTACGCAGGTGCAGGTGCCGGTCTCGACTGGGGATAAGCGCGTGCTCTACACGAGCCTGCTGAATGTGAAGCCGTTGCAGAAGAACAACAGCGGCCAGATGCAGATGCAGCTCGGCGCCGCCGGACTGCAGCAAGTGTTGCGTGGACGGCTGAACAACTCGGCGATATTGACGCGAACCCTGCCGCTGGGCACCACGGTCAACAGCACGGGCGGTGGCGGTGGCAGCGGTGGAGGAGGAGGCGGAGCTAGCGTTGGAGGCACTCCGACAACCATACGCCAGCTGGTCACCAGCAATGTCACGAATAATGTGGGAGCAGCAGCGGCAGCGGATACCATTGCCAAGGAGGTGGGCAAGGTGCATGTGACTGTGGAGCAGGTGATTGCTAGTGCTAACAATGGCGGTGTTGTGTTGCCTACTACCACCAATAATAACAACAACAACAACAACAACAGTAATAGTAACAATAACAACAACAACAACAACAGCAATGCAAATAGCAGCAGCAATAACAACAACAATGGCAGCGGAACAGGCGGAGGCGGCATGAATGCAACAACGAGCAATGTGAACGCAACTCCGACGATAAACAGATGAGACGCGGAGGGCAGCTAACATCCAATGACAAGTGGAGGCTGTTGCACACTCAATCTGCCCAGCGGCACCTCGCTCAGCCTGGCGCCATCGGCATCGGCAGCGGCACCGCGGTCCAGTCCGCTGATGGTGGCCCTGGGTCAGCTGCTGCAGACGCCGCAGTGCTGCTGTGCCCTCTGCCTGGTGAAGCTGGGCAACAAGCAGACGTCTGCCTAGAGGAGCAGCGGCTGCTGCTGCTGCTGCAGTTACATAAATATATAAACTATATATATATATTCATAGATATTGCATATATCAAGCAAAAACCTACAAATAATCGATGTGAATTATGAGAGACCCTCCGCCAGGCCCCAAGAGTGGATAATTGTAAAATATATTGGGAAATGGATTGGCGGAGGGATCTCAGTGGAGAGTAGAATGTGGAGTGTAGTGGAGTAGGGCTGGGCGTTATGATTTATGTAACTCTTATGATTATTATGTAATATGTAACTTGTTTTCGGATAGTTGCTTGCACTTGCATACATACAAACATACTAAACTAAACGAAACGAATCGAAGAGATGAAGAGGAAGAGGAAGATGAAGATGAAGTGTATAAAGGTCGATAATTGAGAAGCCACCAATAACAAAAGTTCGCTTAATTTTAGATATGTGTGTAACGAATCAGGTCTTATTTTCAAGATCGCCTAACCCTAAAGCCTAAATATTAGCATATATGTATAAATACATACATACATATATATATATAAATAATTATATATAAAATAATAGCGCTCAGCCCAGCAAGCAAGCAACCAGCCAAGCAAACCAACTAAATTAGACTAAACTATAAAAACAAAATAAATAATAATAAAAAAAAACCAACAACAGCAACAACAACTCATGTGTTAAATAGCGAACTGTAAATATTTGATAATAACTTTGAATGATATAAAGCAAATAAATATGTTAAGTAATACAATACAAAATAATGTTAGTTGGCATCTCAACATGTACACACACACACACACACACTTATACACTCACACACACACACATTCATAAAACATTTGGCTATTGAGCTTTGCAGCTAAATGCCGTTTCAGAACCACGCGCTTTAGCAATGCTGCCACGCCCACTCGATAGGCGTTGGCAGCGTGCGTTTACAAAAAAGAAAGAAAAAAAAACATGAAAAATAATAAGAGAAAAGATGTAAAAAAAAAAACAAAAAAATTAAAGAAAATATGAGAATGTAGTGGAAGAAGCAACATTTTTCAATGTACGTAAATTAAATTAACTTATGCTGTAACAAGAATTAAACTACATTTAGGTATTTTAACTATGAAATGCAGAAGTGAGAAGCGGATAGAGAGGAGCAGTTGCGAATTCGATAAAGATTTATATGTGAGATCGATTGGGCAAGAGTAATTATACACACACACACACACACACATACATATATACACCCATACACATACACTCACACACAGAGAATACACTATTAATGTATGCTATTATTATTAATATTATTATTATTATTATTATTTTTATACAAGGTAATATTTTTAATTGTAACTGCAGAAACTTTAATGCTTATGCATTCGGTAAATATTTTAAATCCAAAACAAAATGCGAAAAATTATAATACATATAAACAAATAAATATATATATATATAAATCTACATATATATATATGTATACATAAAATTAATAAACTACAATTAATATGCGTAGCTGTACTTTCTTTAGCGAGTAAACCATTAGCATTGTAAGTGTAAGCGATAATAAATGGAAACACAAAAAAATGCAACTTAAAAATATATATCTATATATATATATATAAAGAAAAAAAAAAAAACAAAATTAATAAAAACCGAAAACACAAACAAAAAACAAAAACAAAACAACAGCAACAAAATACATCATTTAAAAAAAGAAAAATCTTTAAAGAACATTTTTGGTTTGTTGATTTCTTTTTGTTGTTTGCATTGGATTTTCATTTAATAAATAATTCTTTTATTTTCAGTTGAAATCATAAAAAGAGTATATTTCAAAAATAATTTACTCAAACGACGGCATTTGTGACAGAAAGAAAAAAGCTTTACACACCGAAATCAACCCCGACTTCCGCTATATAGAAACTTAATGACTCTTTGGCCCATATTACATGCATACATACATAGATATTCACTCAAACACACACACATACAGTCCTCCTTGCATTTGCAGCTGGCTCTGCGTGTTGAATTTAAAGCTTTATTTGCACACTCATACATACATACACATGAGGCAGGTACTTACTTATGTATGTATGTCATACATGCATACAGTTGCAGCTTTTCGAAATGTGAGAGGACAGATCCTCAATACACATGCACATACCTACATAGTTCTATTGCATATTAAGTGTAAAGCTGCAGCTACACACACACATACGCATACATATTGTCTATGAGTATGTTGTATAACAGATGTACTCTCAATTATAACAGTCACATGCGTATGCAGCTAGTAGGTATACATATAAATGCAGTCATTCATTCCTGCACACATACAAAGCCAGCTACTTATAAATGTAACACATCTACACAAAAATATATATCTATATACATATAACATATGTATATAAATATAGCCATGCATGTTTTGTATAATATACCAAAAACTAAAATACATACAAACAATCTATAACAGTGAACGTTTTTAAGACTTAAATACTCAATACACAAACACACACACACAACAAATATATATATAAATATACAGAATATCCATGAAAGTTATCTTTTTGGATTACTCGGCTCTATTTCTTCTCCATAAAAATAAATAAAAATGTGATGTTAAAAACTTTATGATTTGAAATTTGCAACTTAAAATACGGGTAAAAAAGCAAAGCAAAAATTAAAAAAAAAAAAAAACAGAAATATAGGGAAAAATAATGGTATTTGAATATACATACAAACATACACATACATACTCACATATACTTATGGACACTCAGACACACACAGACTGTTTAAATATTGTTTGAAAAATAAAAATAATAATAATAATACATTAAAAATATATAATAAATGAATAAACTATAAACATTAAATATAGATTTGAACTCTCGTTGTTGCATGAATTTTTTTTTACATTTTCTGTCGGTTCTTTTCAGCATTCAAGAAATTTTTATAATCGATCTTAGAGAACATATAGCTTTCATCGGATCCATAAGGGATCTTTTCCGGATTTGATTTGATTTCACAGTTTCCAGTTTTTCACTAGTTGCTCGCATACTCAACTTGTATTTGTATATATGTATATGTATGTATGAGTGTAATGGAAATTATATATAAATATATATGTATATGTTTATATATATATTGATATATATACTATATGTATATCATATTTTTTATATGTACTTGAAACGTTTTTAAGATTCTTCTTTTGCATGGGAAAAATATATATAAATGAATATTAAGTAAAGAGAAAACAATTTAAGTGTAGCTTAAATAAATAAAAAATTAATTCAACTAACGAAAACTTAATTTTAATAATTATTTACAGCGAAAATGAAAACAGCATGAAAAGAACATACAAAGAGAGTAAAATGCACACACTAACAAACTGACGATACACACACTCTGGCATACACAAACACAAAATCCACATACTGTCAAATCTACAGCGTTATACACACACACACACACTCAAACACATACCTAGCTCCACAAATGAACGTACTATCTCTCCCTCTCACACACCCACACATTCAGCCAATGCGAAATGCTGCAAATTGTCCGAATCTCAGTTCGAAATTCCGAATATACTCATCCACACACACGCACACACACGCACACACCATGTAAAGCACTCTCCCACACACACAGAAAATAAAGCAAAAATGGATAAAACTCTCTTTTGAAATTAGAGAGCAGCATGTAAAATTACCAAACGAGTATTAATAGCTTAAATATGCATAGAGTCTCTGTATAAAACTCCAACTATTTAGAATACGGTAATCCATTTCGAATATATGTATATGTATATGTATGTGGGCAATCGCTGATTGGCTTTCGAGTTCGGTGAAGCGATTGTTTTCTAGAAGTATCTATAAATAGTTATTTGTTAGTAAATCAAATAAGAAAACTGGAAACGCTTGTTGTGGTAATTAAGTAAAAACAAAACAAAAACATACAAAAAAATTAAGAAAAAAAAAAATAAATAAAACGAAAAAAAATCTATATATATAAAGAATTAAATATATATAAATAAATATCTCATATGATAATCTACATAATAGTAAACAAAACTTGGTACACTGTAAAAAATTAAACTAAAGCACAACACATATAATATATAGTACATATATATATATACACGTATATATATATAAATAATAAATAACAAAAATAAATTAATGTTTATAACAATAACAAACGAACAGCATAAACAATTTTAAATGTTTCTTGCAAACTCTGATCAACAAATTGAAATTAAAAACGAAGCAAAAAATACAACATTTCAATATGCAAAATAAAATCTATGAAAACCGATTTAACACGATTCTGCGTGTTAATTTTCGTTCTCTTGTTTTGATTACAAAAATACTGGGATTTTTCGAAGAACAAGGTGAGAGGCAGGAGCTTTAGTTTCTCCTAAGATATGTAAACGAATCCGAATCGGAGTCGAAATCGCAGCAGTTAAAGTAAAACACATGCAAATGGATGAAGAGGAAAGGAGAGAGAGAGAGAGAGAGAGAGAGCTCTGCTAAGCTAGAAGAATTCGAATTGGAATCGAATGCAAAGTTGCCTTCGCACTCGCATTTGGACTGCGATTTCGCTTTTTATGCATGCAGTCGAATCAGCGGATCTCGGACAACGCACTTGGCATGTGGAAAGCTCAAGTTGGGACTGCGGCTGCGAGTGCGACTTAGGTTTTTTGGCTGGCTTAATTGATTTTGGCACGTTAACGAGCCGCAAAGTAAACAAACAGGTTGGCAGCTTGGCGTTTTTACGGCCAGCTGAGTGCTAATTGAGCTCCAGCGCCTAAGACAGGTGCAAATATTCAATTTGAAGCTCGGTTTTCCGCTGTCCATTGACAGATTGGGACAGCTAAGCAACATCTACTTTAGTCCCCCCCATTGGAAAAAGCCACTTAGAGTGCAGATAAGCAATTGAGCAGCAAAAAAGTTGTCAGAGTAAGTAAAAAACAGTTAAGTAAGTCGAATTAATTATACTATATATATTTATATGGCTAATACATATTAAAGCGTTACCTGGATTAATTACTCCGAATCTATCTCTGACTGCTGTTACGCTTCGATTTCTGCTTCTTCTGCTGTGATCGATTTGCATTTACACTGAACGCTGCTGTTTATTTTTACTCAATATTTCCCCTTTGTTGTCTTCTTCTTTTGCTTCTTCTGCTGTGCTATATAGAGATATATGCCAGAGGGCATTTTGCCTTTTATCTTACATTCCGAACGTAGTTCGATTTCCTATTTAGCAACGATTCCATTTCGGGCAGCAATTAGAGTCCATCTTCTATATTTTTTCCCTTGCGACTTCTTCTCGACATCTTTGCACGCAACTCCGAAGCTTCCAGCTCAAAGTTCATCTATTTATCCCATTCGGAGTCAGAGCTTTAAGTCTGTGTTCATTTTATCCCATTATGCCCTCTCTCTGTCTTCCGAATCTAGCTGCACTCTGTTTGCCTATGCTCATTATCCATTAACATAAGCCCGTCCCTTTCTCTCCTGCAGCTTCATTTTCTTTAACAATGGATTTGCATTCAGCACATGCACTCAATTCCGAAAATGAATAGCAACTGTGATTCCGTTTCGAACTCCTAGCTATAAGCTGTTAGTCTCTTCCACTCTTCTCACACCACTCTCCTCTCCGTCCACTCGTTCGTTTTGGCATCGATTTCCATTTGGTGCGTTTGGCCCAGACATTTGCAACTGCAACTGCAACTTCAACTGCAACTGCAACTTCAACTGCAACTGCAACTGGTGTTAAATATTTGAAAGCAGCTTGCGTTGCGTTGCAGTTGTCACTCACTGTTTGTTGTTGTTGTTGCGATCATTCGAAAGAGCAACAGAAGCTCATTTTGTTGTCATGTCGAGGTGTCATGTTGCAATGTACCAACTGCCCCCTGCCTGCCGCTGCCACAACTCCTGCTGCTTGCCGATTGCCGCTTGCCATTTCCAGTTTTCAGTTTTCAGCTTTCCGTTTCCAGCTTCCAGTTTGGAAATTCGTTAACGGTACGTTGACACTCTCATATCAAGATCTGCCCAAGACATAGCACATGTAAATCTCTGACCTTTCGCCCAGCCTCAACTCTGCCCCCCAGCCCCCTCCGTTGCTCTTCCTTTCGCACAGAGTTGCGATTAGCATATGCCCCACAATTGAAATCTCATGCACTGATTAGGCGGCATTAGATCGCAATTAACGAGAGATTTTCCTTAATATATATGTATATGTAGCTATAAATATATGTGTATATATAACATATGTGTATTTGAGTAATGACGAGGGTTGCTACAAACATTGTTTGAAGCTTTTGTTGGGGTGTTTACGTATTTCCTCTACGTAATTCCATTACGCAATTCCGCTATGTAGTTCCTCTACGTCTTTAATGCTTGTAATTCACACACTCTACTTCACTTTCTTGCGCTGACCCCCAGCAGGCGCTGACGACTGAAGAAATGCTGCAGCTGCTGCCCTATATATAGGGACACTTTTACTCAAGCACTGTCTCTCCCAAATGTTGAGCCCTACGGCAGGTAGAACTCGTTGCAGTTGAACTTCAAGTGAGCAATGGGAACGCTATAAAACTATTTTAAAAGATGTTATAGAACTTTTAATGTCATTTAATTTTTTTGAAGCTTTAAACAGAAATCTATTTGTTTATTGGAAACTAAAAGAAATTCGATAAAAAAGTTTAAAAGTACATATAAAAATAAATTTAAAAAAAAGTTGAACTTTAATCCAATTCAATTTCAATTCTTATTTTATTTCTACTTTAAAACATTAAATAACATTTGTAATTAGTCTATTCCCTCAAGAATATGAAATTGAATTCCATTAAATTTTACAATTATTACAATGAGTTTAAGCAACCCTCGCTGAAATATTTCGCGTATTTGCCATGTATTTCTCTGTGGGTCACAAGTTGCAGTTGGAGCACAATGCCTTGGGGCTTGCCTAATTTGATTGCGAGCCTTAGATTTGTGTGTCTGGGCTGTGGCAAACGTGACTCGAGAGTTTGGGGACTGCGGCGCAGCCTCCTTTCGATTTGGATGTCTCTGCTCCTCGCGACTCTCAGCTCTCCGCTCTCCACTCTCGGTTCCGCACAAAATTTTCGCTTGTCGTATTTCGCTTTTAATTGGCTACATGACGTGCCAACTAACATGGATTCCAGAATGCAAGACAAGACTCACCTTCCTCACTCCTTTCTCTTTCCTGCCTGCTCTCCATATTTTGCACTCAATTCCAGCAGCTCCTCCTCCTGGGCAGCCTGGGAAGGTGTTGCCTTGCTCCATTCGATTCAGATTTTCACTCGTTTTCTTTTTGGCTCTTTTTCCTTTTCCGTGTGCTTGTTGATTTTTCATTTGCTGACTGCTTCGTTAAACTTGTCATGAGCTGATTTAAGCCACCTTTGTTAGCAGCTGCTGCCCCTGCAGCCAGTGTGAAATGGAGCTCCATTTCGTTTGCCTCTGTGACAAGTTCAACGAAATTCTTGGCTGCTGCAGTTGTTGATTATATAAATTAGAGTTGGATTTATCTATGTCTGTAGATCAAATATGTTGTTGTTCGGGAAATTCTCTTCATTTCCTTTCTGAATTGAATGGAGTATATTGGTTTTTAGCTATGCTTATCTAGTTTTTACTTTATCTGAGGGACATTCAATTCAATTGTGAGTTGTTCTAAATGCGCGTTTAGCCAAATTAAGTATACGCCCATTGAGACTGTACAAAATATATATTGAATATTAAAAGAATTTTGTATACATATACATATATAATATATAATTATTTATATAATTAATTATAGTCTCTAAAGGTTGCATATTTTAGAGCTAAAACTGTATAATATTATATACAGCTAAATCAGTTAAAAGGTAATTTTACAGCTGCAACATCTCATACAATTTTTAGCTGATTTGCACTTGTGAATGAACTTAATGAATTAAACTAAAAACCAATTCTTAATTTAGTTTTTTTTTAATAATTAAAATTATTTATATTTCCTAACTATTTAATATTTAATAATTTTGGCCAATTATTGATTTCATTTTATATGTTTTATATATTTAATTTAGTTACGCATTTCCAAAATTTATCCATTTTTATTCTTATATACATATATATATTATTATTAATATTATATTATATATTATATATATTTATATTATTATTATATATGTATGTATATGCTCATTTTGTTTAATTATTGATTACATTTTTTAAAATATGTATTTATATTTTAATTCCGACTTTGTTTAAAATATTTATTTAAGATTTTATTAACTATTAATAATTAAAATATATATTTTTTTAAATTTAATTTGTATTATCAATTTTAATTATATTAATTTATAATAAAAATATTTATAGCTAAATAACATATTTATTTAATATTTTATTAATTATTACTAATGCATATATTTTTTCAAAGTCTTATTAGCAATTTAAATTATATTATTTTACAGTAAAAATATTCATAACTAAATATGTATGTATATAAAATATGATTATTATTATTATTGTAATTTCACAAATTTCACATTAAATTCATTTCACTTCCATTTAGTCAATTGCTTCAACTTGTTCACTTTGATTCTTCTTTCCTCCTGCTTCTTCTTCTTCTTCTTGTCACATATCGATTTGTGTGCAACTTGATTACTCGTTTCTAATTTGTTCTGCCATTCAACGGCTGTCGCTTTGACTTGACTGGGGCTCTGGGGCTGTCGAAAGTGTCAGCGGCATTTGGCTCAGTGTGCAAACAGCGATGGACTTGTGTTTGATTTCATTCGAGCCATGTTGACACTTTTGGCCAGGTAGCAAAGTTTAAATCAAACTTAAATGAGCTACGGCTTTGGCAAGTTTGATCGATTTTCATGGCAGCTCAGAAAACAAAGAGAAGAAGAAGAGAAGAGAAAAGTAAATAAGATTTGCCAATGATTTGAATGGTGCCAACTGTGGCTGCGACTTCTGCTCGAACCGCCATTTTGTTCAGCTTTAATGAGCCAACGACCTGTGTCCGTCGCACAATTAACCGTTAACCGTTAACCGTTAACCGTTAACCGTTAACCGTTAACCATTATGTGGGGAGCAACATTTTCGCTTAATTGCGATTCGGAGTCGCTTTCATCGCCGGCATTTCGCGCTGAAACTCTTCACATTTCCCATTCCGCGTTCCCCATTGCCCATTCCCCAATTCTCCGATTCCACGTTCCACGTTGCTCATTTCTGCATGCAGCTGCCACGGGGCCGTGGGCCAAATGCTTTGTATTTCAGTTGCGCCACACTGAGCGAAATAATTGAGTGTGTTGCGCAATTAAATGTTAATTAAATTAATAATTGTTTAATGTATATATATATTTTTAAAATTTACAATTTAAATACATTTTTTATAAGACCATAAAATAAAAATATATTTATAATAAGTTTAGAAAAATATATTTTAAAATTGGTTTATTTAAATAATATTTAATTTAAATATATATTTTATAAAAATATATTACACGCCTATGAAAATATAATATTATTATTATTATAAATTTAGAAAATTATATTTTACAATTAGCTTATTTAAATATGTAATATTTAATTGCAATATATAGTTTTGCAGGTGTTTTTTTTGTATTCATTTATTCATTTATTTATTGTTTTACTTGCTTTGATTGCTCGCAGTGTTTGTTAAGCTGGCAGCAGCAGCAGCAGCAGCAACTGCAACAGCATCAGCTTTGGCATCAGCATTTGCATTTGCATCTGCATGGCCTCCGAAATGAGTTCGTCATGAACAAATCAATTTTAGGCGCGCTTTGGGCTGCTTCTTCTTCGCGCAAAGACCGTTAAATGTGGCAAAAATGCAAATTTCCTGCTTATGGCAACGAGCATTCACATCTGTTGCACAGCTCCAGAGAGACAGAGATACCCATAGTGTGTGTGTGAGAGAGAGAGAGGAAGATAGAGATAGTAACGTCGTCTGACCTTTGGCCCTTTGGCGCTGCTGCTCCTGCTGCATGTCGATGAATGAAAACATTTGTTGCCTTTCCCCGTTGTTGTTGTTGTTGCTGTTGCTGTTGCCCTGCGGCAGGTCGAAGCAGGTGGAAAGATCATCACCATCGCCGTTTGCAATTGTTGGCGTTAATAGTTTTGTTGCTGTTGCATATTTTGCATGCTGATGATTAAATTGCGATAAATTTTGAAGCAAATTGCAATTCGTGTACAACAAATTGCAAAGGCGTCAGCATCTGGCCATCAGATACGTCAGCACAGATAGCCCCATCGACGTGGGCGTACCAGAGACTGGGTGAAAGCACTTCCTGACAGACCCGATGCTCGCTCCCGCCAATCTCCTATCAGAGATATATCAAATAGTCAATAGGGAGCGTTGAGGCGGAGAGGAGTTGGCCACAAGGGCAGTGCATGCGATGGAAATTGAATGGTTTAAATGGTCATTTCAATGGCTGCAATTTAACAAGCCATAATTAGTTGATTGTTGTATTTACTAAATAAACAAGCAACAACAGCAACAACAATAATATACGACAAGTTTGTTATAAATGCCAACTGACAATTGACATTTGCATAGGCCGCGCTGTCGACGTCGTTGCGACGTCGGTTAAATTGAAAGGACTCCTCGCTGCCTGTTAATACATAAATAAACAGGCGTTACAAACTGCTCACACACAAACACACATGCAGATGGAGAGAGACACACACACACGCACACAGCCATCACACACATGTCCATGTCACATGAAATCGGTTGGGCTCTCCCTCTGCCGTTCCCTTTGCTCAACGCTGCGCTGTCAGCGCTTTCGCTTTGCCTTGTCGGCCATATTGTATTTGCCTCTCTTTGCGAGCGCTCTCTCACTCGCTCGCGCTCTCTCACTCAACTGTGGAGACACCGTTACTATTGCTG